>PVJH01013002.1:32889-53632 GCA_004026705.1 Nesogale talazaci | reverse complement strand
CAAATAAACCGATGTGTTTCATACCCTGAGCTTCAGGGACCCAGAGGGCCTGGGGCCATATGACACCCACCTAAAGATTTTTGTGGCTTCGCAAACAAGGGCAGGGGCAGGCTCTGTATTGGACACTGTCAAACGGGAATGGAGGGCCATTAGGTAGAGAGAGCCAGGTCAATTCTCCAGGGGGCCATGGCCACCAAGGAGCCCCCAGGTCCTGCCGGAGAGCGAGCTGCTGCTCAGGGGAGCTGGAGTGAAATGTCTGGTTGGCCCCAGTTACTTGTGTTCCCGGGAAAAGGCCCGATGTGGGTTCTCCAGTCTGTTCAGGGCCAAGGGCCCTTTGTCCGCAGTGTGACGGGAACCCCGTGAATTTTAATAGCTTCTACTCAGTGATTAAAACCTTAATGAAATTTAATTATCTTGATGTTAAACGTTTCGGTGTTCAGTTACTGCATCTGACCACTCACTGTTCCGCTGCCAGCTCTGGACCGCTAACCCCACCTCTACCTTAACGGAAAAGGAAGTTGAGCATATTTAGATGAAATTTCCTCCAAAGTAATTGCCTTCAATGAAACTGCAAGTAAGCACCGGGACTGGATTTATCCAGAGGAGAGCGACCCTGTGTGGAGCGGTTCTCATTAATCTAGGGGCTCCCGACGCAGCCCTGTGAAAGGTCCAGCCTGCAAGTGACAGGTGTTTATGGGTTGCAATTGCATTAAACAGGCTCTTAAATGCAGGTTAAAGGCATCCAGGAAATACAGAATATACCTTCCGACGAGGCCTAAATTTTTTTTTCCAATTGCTGCCATTTTGGACTTTGCAATTACTTAGCTCCAGAATTAGTAGTGCATCCAGTTAATCAACTGCCAGTGGAAGTTGCAGTGGAGGGAAATGCTTATAAATACCAACCAGCGGGGTTGGCTTGGGCCTGTTGCCTTTTTTTTTCTTTTTCCTTTTCTGTTTCCACCATCTCCTCCCTGTCACCTTCCCTCCCCCGCCCCTCCCTTCCCCTGGGCCTTCTGAAGGCCTTCAGCTGATGGAGAGGTTTTAATTTCACATTTTGGCCCCCCACCGCAGGTGATAAACAAAGCTTCCCCCCCAACACATCTGTGGCTGGGGTCAGTTATCCGGCCTCCCGGCCTGTCAACCCCACTCCCGTAATTACACACAAAAGGTGCTGAGCTCCACAGCTAATTTGCGGCCTCTGTTTAGCCGAATTTAATAGCAGGTATTACTGCTGCCGGGGTAATTAAGGACCTTTGTCAATAAGACAGAATGGATGGCCACACTTGGTTGTAATCAGTGGACTCTTGAGAGCAGGGGAGAGAAAGGAGGCAGAGAGGCAATCCATTTGGTGGGGAAGGCGCTGGGCCCTGGGGCTCCTCCCTCCCTCCCTGGCATAATAATTCCCCAGGCAATGGAAGTACAGGAATAAAAGTACTTACCCTCCAGCCGGTGATTTTTTTTTTTGGGGGGGTGGGGGAGGGGACTTTTTTATTTACTCTACTGAGCTTTCTTAGCTGCTCCAGGCTGTATTTGATGAAGTATTGTTTAAACAGCGGCTAGCGAAATGGATGGAGGGAGGTGGGGCAGGGAGGAGGGATTTTAACCAGGTGGCGAGGGAGGCGCTCCTTTCCAAGGTGGACGGCCGGGCGGTTTATCAATTATTTCTCCGGAATAAAAAAAAAAAAAATGACAAAACCAAGTGGCTTCCTGAAGCGGCGGAGGAGTCATTTAGCGCGGCCGGTCTCTGAACACAGCCATTCAGCTCTAAATGGGTCGCCTGCAACAAGCGAGGAGTGAACTTGGGGGGGCATTGTCACTCGCCGCCCCCTCCCCCTAATGCACCTCTGAATGGCCCGCGGAGGGGGCGGGCGGCGGGGCGGGGCGGGCGGCCACAATTCAAAGGGACCTTCAAGGTGGGTGCCCCTCGCCTTAATTGGAGAGGAAGCCGCCTTTCCCTCGCCCGCTTCCCTGCCTTTTTACTGGTTTTAACAAGCATGATGCTTTTAATAGTGCGTCGTCGAGTGCCATCTTTTCAGACGCCTCTCCCTTTTTAAAGCACCTTTAACTGTACTCTTTCTGTCGCTAATGTCAGAAAAACTTCTACCTTTAATCATTCCCGAGGAGGTGGCCAGTCAGCGGGGCCCTTCCTTTTGCAGCTCCGTGCAGAGCTCGAGCTCGCAAGTCAGAGGAGCACGGGGCGGAGCGCAGCGCCAGCGGGGAACTGGGGGCGCTTTAGCATGTGTGAGTGTCTGTGTGTGCGCGCTTGAAGGTGTGTGAGGGGGTGGGCGTGGGCATCTAAACCACAGGTCCCGAGCTCGGTGAACACGAAAAGGGTCTTCTTCCAGAGGCAGGGCTGAAGGCCACCTTTGGGTGTGCAGACCCACCAGGGTCAACGTGAGCGTTCATCTGGCTGCTCACGAGCAATACGCTTGGGTTGGGTTCGTGGAAAAGAAGAAGAAAAAGAAACGACAAACACCCATGTCCATCCGTTGTGTGTTACTGTCTGTGACCCGCTCTCCCCCCACCACACAGAGACAACATACGGGAAGTTGAATCCGGTGGCTTTTGGCCTCTTCCTGGGCCAGGAGGGATCAGGTTCGGGGCAGTGGGTCTCCAAGGGCAGGCTCATAAATAAAGGCGGGGAAGAAAGATGGTGTCCATTTCCCAGGCCCAGGGATTTTTAGGGGTGCTCTGGGAGGAGGGTCTGGTGGAAGAGGGGAGACTCACACCCAAGGCAGAGCCCTGGCGGGACAGTGAGGGCCCCGTGTCCCCCTCCACTCCTGCTCCTCTGTGTCCTCCACCATGCCCAATGCTTCTGAGCATGGGGACTCCTCCTGTCACGGTTTACTAGCGGAGACGGGCTGGCAGATTATCTGTTCCAGAGGTGAAGCCCTGCCTGGGAGACTTCATACTTTCACGGTACCCCACGGGAGGGGGGCTCTCATCCTTTTCGTCGACCCCCCGCTGTTTTCCCAAACACAAGGTATTGTGCTGAATGTCAGCTGCTGCAAGAGAACTCTTTACAGCCTGAGAAAGCACAGCTGTCACCTTGAGGACCAAGGTGCACCTGACCCCAGCCGTGGTCTTTTCGACGGTCTCACCTGTGCCAGGAAGCTGAACACGCTGTGCAGGGGAGCCCCAGGGATTTCCTTTTGACCGGTGGTGCAAAGGATACATCCCATACGGGCTGCCGGCACAGAGGCATTCCTCCTGGGAGAAGCACATCTAGAAGGCTCTTTAGAAGCGAGGATGGTGGGACTGCGCCCCAGGTACTTTGGGCAGGTGATCAGAATGGACCTGGCCCTGGGAAGGAGGTCAATGCCTGAGCAAGTATAGGGTCAGTGAGACAGAAGACCCCCCAATGAGACACACGGACACAGTGGCTGCAGTGACAGCACAGGGCAGGGTGGTGGTTCCTCACATGCTCTGTCTCAGCTGCTCAGAGGTCAATGGTGACAGCTGGGTTCGAAGCTATAACGTGTCACAGCCTGCCTCCCTCCCTCCTCCCCTCTCTGGGTCCTTTGCTCCGTGGCTGCTTCCGAGTGGAGGTGGCCTGGCTGCCCAGCCTGGTGTCAGCTGAAGTGGCCTCCCAGGAGAGCAGGTCTCAGGATGGTGCAGGTCATGGGTGCAGCACAGTGTGGGGACAGGATGCCAGGTAGCAGAGATTTGAGGTCAGGTGCCGAGGGGCGACCTACAGTCAGTGTCTTTTCTCTTACTTCCTTGAAACAAACCAAACAGAACAACAACAGCAGCAGGTTTCATTGACAGTCAGTAGCAGCACTCTTTCCACTTCCTCTGCGGGGTCCCCGATTCCACTCACCCCTCTTTCCTGTCCCTTCCTGAGTCACAACCTTCATCTCCAGGCTCATGCTGACCTCAGAGGAGTGACAGCCCTAAGGAGGGTGTGCCCCCCTGACGTTCTTGTTCCCCTTCTTGTTGTCCATGCTAGGTGCCGCTGACCCTATGAATGACAGTGAAACACGGCTGGGTCCTGCCCCAGCCTCTCCATGACTCTTAGGTCTGAGCCCACTGTTGTAGCCATACCCTCTGTCCATATCTTGCCCAGGGCCTTCCTCTTTCCTGAGGCCCCTGGACTTCTCATCACAGACGTGTCTGTTGTGGGGCTGAACATGGAGCCACGGAGGGCTGAGTTCCGTTCCAGGTTTGAGGAATGCCTAGGGGCCCTTGTCTCAAGGGTTCCACCGGTCTCTGCCCAGTCGGAGAACTGGGTCTTGTTTCCGAGTGAATGCCATTTCTTCGTGGAAAATGAAGGACCGTGACCTATGCACATCCCAGAGTCGGGGAGAGGAGCCAGTTGGACACGACTCCCAGAGTGCCTGGCACGGTCCTAAGAGTCAGTCGACTAGTCAAGAAGTCCTGCCTCATGGCCACCCTTTTCCCCCAGCAGCACGCCGTGAAAGCCACGAACCCTCTCCGGGGGTGACGAGGAAGATGAAAAGCATGGGTTTCACGTCACATCTGAACCCCGTGGGAGAAGTTTCTCCTCTCTTCTCCACCCTTGGGGTCTGCCATTAGAGGGGGTTCTTCTTTGCCTCCAGTCAATGGGTCACTTTAGCCCACTGCCCCCACAGACACCCCTGCTGCTGCGTGCAAAGCACCACCTGGATGCGGGACTTGAGGTGGAGAGAAACATCCTACTTCCTTCTTGTCTCCAGGAAATGTCCCTGCCAACCACCTTGCCAGAGAAAATACAGGATGCCCAGGTACATGTGAATATGTGAATTTCAGATCCACAATAGTTCTTTTTTTTTTTTTTGAGGATTCGTTTGTTCTAAGGGCTGCATGGCACGCACTTAAAAACAAAATAACCCTATTGGTTGTGAATCTTGAACACTCCTTGAACTGGCTGTGGTCTGTTTTTATTTGTTGAATATGGCACCTAGCAGCCCCATCTCCCTCGTGAGACTTGGGGCTAGAGCCCATTAATTTGGGGATGGTCCTTCTGAAGTTTCTGGAACCCAGGGTCTCTGCTGCTTCTCTCTCTGTCTCTGTCTCTGCCATCTCTCTCTCTCTCTCTCTCTCTCTCTTCTCTCTCTCTCTGTCTCTCCACTCTGCTCAGTCTTCTTCTCTGCACCAACCGAGCTGGCTGAGTTTCTGTCCCATTTCCTTCCTCTGGTTTCAGAGTTGATGGAGTGGGGGGGCGAGAGGGGGGAGCACCTGGCAGCGAGACATCTCAGAACTGTGCAGACAAAATGACCCACTGGCCTGATTGCGCCCCTCACTTTTCAAACACTTGTTTTGGCTTTGTGTCGACACAATCCAAGTGCCTTTGACCTGCCCTCTCAGTCCCAATTCTCAGCACTTGTAAAGGGAAAGTCTCCATGTCGCGGAGTCCGATTCCCCGAGCTGGGTCTCTGACGGGCACTTGGAAGCCCTTTTAATTTCCAATCCATTAAAAAAAATAAATCTTCCCCGGGTTTGCTTCTTATAAAGCACCATGCTTTCTGGCTCAACAGCTGTCAACCCAGAACACATTCCCTGAATTCTCCGAGTGATTTAGAAGTTTCTGGGCTGAAAGGCGGGCGATGTCTGCTCCACAGAAAGCCTGCTATTTGTGGCTCGGTAATGCAGTTCTCTGGGCTCAATTTTTTTTTTTTAGGTCCTTTCAGGGAATTACTTTCATAAGGAAAAGGAGACGGAGTACATTTTATTCAATTAGGAAATGGCATTCAGATCTAACTGTGACTTTACTTCTAATCGGTTCCACCTCTTACCACACCCCTGGGAAGGGCAGCTTCGTGAGCCATCGCTTGTTCTTTGCCAAGTATCTGCAAGATACTTGCGGGCGTGAGCAGCAGGACTGTTTGGGGGGAGGGGGGCATGCGCTGTGATGCCTGTGTGCATGCGGACCTCGAAAGGGTAGGGGTCCAGACACCTGCAGCAAAGCAAATACTGCCAGGCGGCGAATCCGATGACCTTTGTTGCCTTTCTCTCCAAACCCAACCTATTGCCATCGGGTCAGCTCGGACGGCTTTCCCGAACCATGAGTTGCGCAGGAAGTAGACGGGCTCGTCTTTCGCGGTCAGAGCGGCTGGCAGGTCCAAGCACAGAGCACTGGATCTTCGGCCAGGAGCTGAGGCCCTTGCACCCCCAGGGTTCCTGTGACAACCCAGCGCTAAGTGGGAGAACCGCGTATGCATCTGAAGGATCGAGAAAGAACACAGGGACAGCCTGACGCAGACACGCAAAGGGAGCGCCTGGGCGGCTCCGGGCAGGGTTGTTGCCCGGACTTCCCATGTGCAAACGCTGTGCTGGTGGTGAGCTGGAGTGGAGCACGAGGTGTGTCTCTATTCTCTCACACACGGCCTGCGGCTGTAGCTTTGTTCCTCATTCCTAGCGACCGGGAGGCGAGGGAGACAGGCCAGATCAGTCTCATGGCCTCTCCAAGGCTGTACCCCTTCACAAAGCACATGGTCACAGCTTCTCCCCAGAGGAGCTGGTGGGCTCCAAGGCTTAGCCATGTGCCACCAGGCTCTTACATCTGTCTGCCTGGTGCCTGGATATGCACACATACATACAGTCCCTGCATACGTACACATACATATATATGCACATACACAGTCCCTGGATATGCACACATACATACAGTCCCTGGATATGCACACGTACATATACATGCACATACACAGCCCCTGCATATGTACACATATTAACAGTCCCTGTATATGCACACACACATATACACAGCCCCTCTATACACACACACAGTCCTCACATGTGCATACATATACATAGTCCTGTATACACACATATACATACACTCCCTGGATATACACATACATATTATGGTCCTTGGATATACATACATTTGTGGAGTCCCTGGATACATATACATAGTCCCTGGGTATATGCATATGTAGTATCTGGAGATACACACAAAATCCCTGGATTGATCTATCTATCTATCTATCTATCTATCTATCTATCTATCTATCTATCTTCTGTACACAGCCCCTGGACACACAGATGTACAGCCTTTCAGTGGTGCAGACAGCTGGGCACTATTGGCTGAAGTGGTCCTTTGAGGACTAAGGTGCACCTGACTCCCGCCAGGGTATCTTCATCCCCCTCGCATGCATCTGGAAGGTGGACATTGAATAGGGAAAGCCGAATAAGGATTGGTGCATTTGAATGACGGCGCTGGTGGAGAATATCGAAGAAACCATAGACAATCCAAAGAGCATAGCACTTGTCTTGGAAGAAGTACAGCCAGGACGGTCTTTAGAGGCCAGGGTGGTGAGGCTTTTTCTCAGGCACGTGGGGCATGTTGTCAGGAGTGACCAGTCCCTGGAGAAGGACCCCATGCTTGGTAGAGGGAGAGGGGCCCGACAGAGAGGAAGCCCTCTGGTGAGATGGATGGGTAGGGAGGACCAGGGTGAGGACGGTGCAGGAGCCGGCCGTGTTTCCGCTCTACTGTACGTTGGGGCACAATGAGTCGCAACTGACCAGCAGGCCCAGGAACAGCTGCAAAGCTGATAGGTTGGTGGTTCGCACCCCCAGCCCGGCGATTTGCCTCTTGAAAGCTCCCAGCCTTGAGAGCGTGCGGAAATCACCTGGGCTTCAACCCACAGCAAGGCTCCAGAGAACCCTGAGAGGACCCCAGCCTCTCCCCATCACAGTCACACTCAGGCTCCCTTCTCTTAGAGGCAAAACCACCGGCAATGCCATTGGTTTCGCGTAAGCCGGGTACCCAGAAACCTCTGTAGGAGGCCCCTGGGGACTGGAGCCACAGGGTTCATCTTGTTCATCTTGCAAACACCATCGAAAGTGCTGGGTGCCTCCCAGATACCCGAACCCTGTGCCCATTCTCTCTAACCCCTCCACAATGCTTCCTGCGGGTACAAGTCTCTCTCTTCCCCCTCCCTTCCCTTCCCAGACTGGAACATTCCGGCCTTTAGAAGAGGGCCGCTATCAGCCATGGGGAAACCTGCCTTCCATTTCCCACCCTCAGAAAAATGGAGCAGGTTTCTCTAACTCATGCCAGGCTCTCCTCTCTAAAAGGTTTTTATGACTGAGTGCTCGGGGCCCTGAGCTTCACACATCTATCTTCCGGCAAAGCAGGAATGAAAGCGGGAGGCCGCCCGCCTGCACCCCGAGTTTTCCAGAAATCAGCAATGCTTACATGGCAGCGGCCGCCACATCTTCTTCATCGTGTCACTTGGGGCCGGCTCGTTAATTTATGAGTTCCAACTGTCAAAATAGTTTGTGCAACGGACCCTAAAAATGGTGATGGATCGTCTCAATCAGCCAGGTTTTATAGCCCCGGTTTCCCTCGCAGCGGGCCTGCGTGCTGTGTATAGCGCACTAAGAGGAAAAACACCCACAATAGATCTGCCCACTGCGAAGGAAGGCTGAGCGAAATGCCAGCAAATGTGCCTCTGCCCAGCAGCACGCAGGAGGCTGACCCCGGCCTCCTCCTCCTTGGGCATGGCCATCTTTCAAGGGCGCCCGTCCTGGGACCACACTCCCTGTTGTCAGCGTCCAGTGCTGTGCAGTCAGTTTGGACTCGCGGCAACCTCATGTCCCATGTGCGTGAGACACCGCCCAGCATGTGGCAGCCTCCATAAGGATGCCCATCAGAAGCTTCTGGACAGGTGGATGGTGATGGGGTGTGGACAGTGGGGGCAGAACTCAGCTCCCTGGGACAGAGAATTAAATATGCAGTGGCCAAATGCATGCATCAAACGTGACAGTTGCTACTTCAACCACTTTTAAGCCTACGACTCAGTGACTTAATTACCTTGACGGGTTGGCACAGCCATGACCAGTGTGCGTTTCAAAATGTCCTTGTCACCCCAAACAGCAGCTCTGTGTCCCATGCACTCTTTTAGAAGGGAGCGTGGCGAGCTTTCGGCTCACCTGTTGTGGACGTGTGACCGAGTCCCTGAAAAAGGACGCCATGCTTGGTAACGCAGTTGTTTACCAGCCTGAAGTTGAACAGACTCGATGGCAGTGAGCTCGTTGGGCTCAAGACATGGAGGGGGAAGGGGCGGGGAGGGATGCTCACAGAAGTGTCAACAGCTGATGTGATGGAGAAAGGTGAGGCTTCCTACTCCCAGACAGTCTTAGAAACCCACAGGGGCAGTTCTCCTCTATCCTGTCTGGTCACTATGTGCCGGGATGAGCCAGGAGACAGCGAGTGTGAGTTTCTGACTGACCTTATACTTCCTGGTCTTCAGATACCTTCTCTCATTCTAAAAATATGGCGATGCCCCCCTCATTGTCCGGTGAGGATGACTACCTTTTCCTAACCTTACCTACATAGCTGATGAACTCCTGTTCATCCTTCAAGACCCAGCTGAAGCAGCCCTTGTACTGAATGCCCCACTTCCCCTCTTGATGGGATTGATCTTTCGTGGGACCACTGAGGAGCACAATACCACACTCACCCCCCACTAGCTGCCTCCCTTCCTGTCGGGCTCCGGCCCCACTGGGCGGCCAGTGTGCCAGGACACGTCCAGGTTTCCAGGCAAGGCTCTGTGTGCTCATAGATAACCCAGCTGTTCAGCGCCGGGGCTCTGAAGCTCCCAGGACCCCGCCTTGCCTTCTTCCTTGGGCGTGAAGACATTTCCCCTGGAGCCCCTCGTGGTGGAAGCCTGCAGCCAGAGTCCATGATGGCATTTGGTCACAAAACTTCTAATTCGCTATTTCTCCAGTGGATTTAATGAGCACGAAAAAGTGTCATTTAGCGCTAGTTTCCCTTTGTGCTTTGAAAAATGAAATGCACGTAGTTATCTGTAAATGAGATAATTACCTCCCTACTTTGCTAAAGGCACCACTACGCGCGATTTTTTTTAAAGCTTGTTTCACTTAATGAAACCTTCACAGAAAAGGGAGCCCAGAGCTGTTAATAGGCTTGTTGTAATAGTCTTGGAGAAAAGGAAATAAAAACCAGTTGTTCCAAACCAGCCACGGAAATAGCCTGATGAAATGGCTGGCAGCTCAGATATAAATTTAAGTCTTGGTTGCATTTAGAGCAAATGTAATAATAGCTGTAACCAATATTTTTAATATTACTGATCTTTCAACAATAATTACCTAGAACTTTTAATGCCTGCAATTAGAGCACTAGCAATTCACGGGCAGAGAGACTGGTGGTGAACCGCATGGAATTGGATACTTGCCGTAATTGGTAATTAATCACTTTTCATTACCAGGAAGGGATGTTGTAGTTATTCTGAATAGATACATCACGCTAATTACAGGCAAACACAAACCTACATATTTGAATTTAGAGCTTTTCGGAAAATAAGTAACCCGGGCCAGTGTTGTATGGCTGAGAGCGGCATCGCCCGCCCAATTAAACAATGAGCGAGGGGCCGTGCATATTTTGACAAGAACCCGTCAGGGCAAGAGGGTCCCTTTTCCCAAAGGGTCTGGATCACGTTTCCATTCCCTTTAGTGAGTGATTTCAACTGTCAACCTCTGTGCTGATGTAGAAATGGCTCCAGATAAATATTTATGCCCGTGACTCACTTGGAAAGCTCGAGGGATTGTCAGGGTTCGTCTGCTGCCTCTTTGTGCGTGACTGGCACATCCACGTCACCTGCCTGGAACTTTCTCTCAAGTTCAGGGGCTTCTGGTCAACTTGCGGCATCTTGCCATCTTCATCTGTCCGCTGTGAATGGGGCCATCATCCCCACCGGCTGCTTCTCCCCCACATTATCCCCAACATACCTAGGTCATCATCAAGTCCTACCCCTCTGCCTTCACTGTTTGCCACCTTTGCAGCCCCCCATGACAGGGACTCCCCAGGAGATGCCAAGGCTGCTCTGTGAGTGCACTTCAGTCACTCTGATGTAACACAGTACCATATGCTGGGCAGCTTGACATGACAGAGATTTATTCTCTTATGGTTCTGGTGGTCTGAAATCCAAAAGGAGTTTCACTGGGCCCAAATCAGGGTGGCTGCCAGCATTCATTGGCTTGTGGCCGCATCACTTGAATCTCTGCTTTTTTTTTTTTTTTTACATTAACATCTCATCTTCTGAGTTGAATCTCTCTCCGGCTCCCTCTTATAAAGTTATATCTGATGGCATTTAGGGTCCACTCTGATGATTCAAGAAAATCTTCCCATTGCAAGGCCCTTCATTTGATCACACCTGCCCAGATCGTTTTTCTGTTATATAAAGTAATGTTCACAAGCTTCAGGGATTGAGGCATGAAAAAAAATTTTTTCTTTTGATAGGAGAATCCATTTTTAGCCTACCACAGTTGCCCTGAAGGAAAATACATGGAAAAAGGATTTATCAAGAGAAAACATCTATGACAATGAGTGTAAGAAATCACCATCTTTGCTCACGCTTATACCATCGTTTCTACTAACTCAGACACAGTCAATAGCATATGACATTCCTAGAGAGCTAATGGGAAAAGGACCACAAGACCCAGCTAAGCTGATAGAGTGAGGAGAACATGTGCGATTGCACAGATTCACCTTTGCCACCTTCACCTTTTCTTCTAGATGTCACTTTGAAGGTTAAGGGGTGCCCTGCCCAAGCCATGGTGTAGTCCATCATTGCGTGGACATGTGAAAAACAGACAGTGAATGAGGAAGATCAGAGAAGAATGGATGTATTCAGGTTATGACGGTGGCAAAATACATTGACTATCAGAAGGACTGACTGTCAGAAGGACTAACAAACCTGTCTTGGAAGGAGAGCCACAAGACTCCTCAGAAGTGAGGCTGGCAAGACTCTGTCTCACACACTTTGGACATATTATCAGGAGGGACCAGTCCTTGGAGCACGACATCATGCTTGGTCCAGTAGAGGGTCATAGAAAAAGAGGAAGACCCTCAATGAGGTGGCTTGATATAATGGCTTCAACTATGGACTCACACACAGCAACCATGGCATGGCTGAAGGACAAAGCCATGGTTGGTGGGTTGGTTTGCTGTTTTATGTAGGGTCGCTACGAATCTGCACCGATTTGATGGCACTGACCACCTGAAACAGTGATCATGTTATGCCAACCAACTGAGGAATTCCATGTCTTCCAAGACAGAAAACCACTGTTGGAAGATGCTTGATTATGCCTGAGAAGTATTAATACCATATCTGTGTCTTCATGAACACATGCGCTGGCACTAACATATGTCTTTGTATTTCCATGTAAGTATAGATACTTGCAGGAATCGTGAAGGAGCTGTGAACCAATTGTAAGGTTGGCTGCTCCTTCTGAGAGAGAGGAAGCTGTCTGCCTCCTTAAATAGTTGCGGCCTTGGAAGGCCTCAGGGGCAGCGCTACTCTGTCCTGTAGAGGGTTGCGATGAGTGGGGTGGGATTCCAGGCCAGTGGGTTTGGTTTGGGTGGGTTTGTAGACACGTCTTTGTGTTTTCACGTATGTACTCAGCTGCACTTACCTGCACATCCATCCATCCGTGCTCAAATGCTCCTCATTACTTTGGATGTGTGATGCTCATTATGCCCATAACCGCACGACTTTTTTCATCGCCCCAAATAACTAGTGCGTAAAGCATGCTTTCCCAATTCCCATTACGGTAACATTGGTCGGCGATGTTTTTTCTAGTCTTCTTCTAAAAGAAGAATTATACAGTGTTTGCTCTTAGAGAGGACACATTTGCCTTCGTTCTTCTAGCAGGATGCTCTCTGGACCCATCCAGCTTATGACACGTCCACCATTCCTCCATTGATGGACATTTGGGTTATTTCCACTGTCAATAAGAACATAGGCATGCACACGCCTGCCTGCGTAATTAGTTCTAATTCTCTCAAGTGCACAGCTAGAAGTGGGCTTGCTGGATTGTAGAGGACTTCTAGTTTTTTGAGAATGTGCCATACCACTCCCCTGCGTGGTTGAACCATTGTACAGTCCCGCTGGCAGTGGATGAGGGGCTCTAATCTCGCATCCTCACCAACGTGAGCTGCTAGCTGGTTTCTGGTTTTTCTCAGCCAGTGTCATTTTAGTCCAGGGAAGATGGCCTCTCACTCCCCTGTTGACTTGCATCTCCCTAATGGCTGGTGAAGAGACCCTAGTGGCCAGGTGGCTTCTGTGTTCGGTGTCTACTAACAAGGTCAGCAGTTCAAAACTGCCAACTGCCCTGAGAGAGAAAGATGAGGCTTTCTGCTCCTCTAAAGGGTTACAGTCTCAGAAACCCACAGGGCAGTTCTATATTGTCCTTCAGGATCACTCGGCGTCAGAGTGGACGCGATGGAAGTGAGTTCGTTTGAATAGCTAAAGACCGCGAACACCTTTCCTCGATTCTTTGAGTGTCCTCTTTAGTGAGGGTTCTGTTGACATCTTTTGCCTATTTCATGATTGAATTTCTTTTCTTCTTGTGGTTGGGCTGGTGCTATTTTCTATAGATTTGAGAGATCAGATCTGTATCACATATCTTTTTTTCCTGAATATTTTAGTCTCAGTCTGATGGTTGTCTATTACTCTTTTAATAAAGTCTATGGATAAGCTTATGTTTTAAATTTTATGACATCCCATCTATCCATTTTGCCTTCTTCTATTTTTGTATTTGTTGTGAGGTGTGTTATTCTATTTTTATCAGCAGCTAGGTCTCATAGTGCTCTTCTGATGTTATTTTCTGGGAATTTCATGCTTTCAGATTTGACATCCAGGCTTTGGTTCCCTTTGGATTAGACTTTGTATTTGGTGTGAGTGAGGGTCTGTTTCCTTGTTCTGCCGGTGAATCTCCAGTCTAGCCACCTCCACTTATGAAGGAGATTATTTCTGCCCCGCTGAAGGGATTTTGAACCCTTATCCAAATTCGGTTGTCCATAGACGACTGGGGTGTAGTTTTAAGTTCTCAGTTCTGTCCCATTGGTCTGTGTGCCTATCTGTGAGCCCCAACCAAGATGTTTTGATGACAATGGCTTTATCATATGTTCTGATACCAGAGGTGTGAGTTGTCCTTCTTCCGCCTTCTTTTGGAGGCAGGTCATGGAGATGAATTGGGCTGTTCTTTCACATCAATGATGGAGATGTCACCACTTCCTTCTTCATTGACTCTTTTGCTCATTGTGTCACTGGGAGCTGGGACAGTGGACAGGCCCATCAAGAGCACACTACTGTCGTCGTGAGTGCCACCCAGCGGGTGCTGACTTATGGTGACCCTGTGGGCAACAGGACCCCATGGTCTCTGGTCCCACACCATCTCCATGAGGTCAGTCTGCTCAAGTCCTCTGTGGTGGCCACTGTGTATCTTGAGTGACTTCTCCCGGAGGGACTTATTGTCCAGCATTTTATGAGACAGCATTTTCTGTTGTGACCCTGAGGGTCTCACTGGCTAATTTTCTAAAGTTGTTTGCCAGGCTTCTCTTTCTAGTCTGCCTAAGTCTAGAAGCACTGCTAAAATCTGTGACTGTATTTGCAATATTGGTGGTGGAACTTCCAGCATCACACAAGTCACGGACAGATGGTGTGTGGTGAGCTGCCACATACGAATCAGATAGCATGCAGGTGGGAGTTTAAAAGTGGCTCCGGAAGTGAATAGTCATCTTGGTAAATTACTAGTTTCTTTTAACCCATTTCCTCCCCCAACATGACCCACGGCACCAAGCTTTTGTAGCCAAATCCTGTTTCATTCTGTATTTCATTGTCACCAGAGTCCTAGAATGGGTTCCTTGCCCAAGAGCACTGTTGTAACTGTGGTCTCTCTCCTCTACCTTTGTGGCAGGGCTGAGTAATGAGTTGGCAACATGTGATTGGGCGATTGATGTCAAATGTTAGCAGCAATGTTCCTTTCCCCCTGAAATGGACAAAGAAGAGTATTAGTCATCTAGAAATTCCGTCTAGGAGTGATATTTTAAAATTGAATTGGGTCTGATATGTAAAGTGGCTTTTAAGTTCTTCTCCTTTGGTTGTCCCTTGGGCCCCCCCTGTAGGTAGGTAGCTGTGAAAGGGTGAGCGACAGCTTAGCCAGGGGGACTGACTGCTAAAATGGCTGGTAGATGTGTGGATGCCTCTGCCTAGAGCTGTTCCTTCAGCGACAAGCTGTTCCCGAGAACCTCGTAGCTGAGAGAAATACCCACAGGGGTCGGGGATGGCCATGTCTGGGCTCTGTTACTTATTGCTCAGTGTGTGGGCCTTGGCGTCCCCATCCGTGAAATGGGGCTGATGATGCCCTGCAGCTGTCACGAGCGTGGTAGAGTGTGCATCGAGTCTGGCTGTTACTGGACATGGAAACCTGGGACAGGTGTAAGAAGAAGAGCAATAGTCTCTCCCAGTACTGGAGTAAAGAAAGTAGCCCCAATAGTCATGTCTTCCCTTTACTCAGCACTAGGGTCTTAGCAGATGTTAGCTGTCGAAATGAGGTCATGCTGGAGTCAGCAGGGTCTAGTACAGTATGACAGCTGCCCTTCAAAAGACCCACAGAGACCCAGAAGGGGCATGTGATGAGGGAAAATGGAGGCAGGGATCAAAGAGATGTGTCGAGGCACATGTTGAGGGGCATGAAGGGCCACCGGAAGCTGGAAGAGACTAAGAGGGGTTCTTCCCTAAAGGCTTTGGGGGCAGTATGACCCTGCTTCCACCTTGATTCTGGGTATCCAATCTGCAGATCAAAGAGCCCTGGTGGCACAGTGGGTTATATGCTACTTCTTGAAATGGTGGGCCATCTACCAGTCACTTTTGGTAGTGAGGGTGCATTTTCTTGCATCTTCCTTTGAAGCTCTGTGCATTGCTCGAGAGTTTACCCAGAGACTCCTTCAATATTGCAACTCGGGCCTTGACTGTTTCCTTTAGCTCTTTCAGCTTGAGAAGGGCCGAGCCTGTTCCTTCCTTTTGGTTCTCTAACACCTTTTGGTATCTGTATGCTTTCCTTCTTTTCTTTTTTGAAAAATCAAAAAGTTGTCTCGAGAGCTGTACTAACGCTTTCTTCTAATTTTATTGGCACATAATCCACACGTCATAAAATTAAATAGTTAAGCAAATGAAGAATTATACAGTCATCACACAATCAATTTTAGAACATTTCCTTTTCTTTTTATGGTTAAAACTCTTTTTAAAATGAGTTGTGTCACCACAATCAGCTTCCTTCCCCCTTCTGCATACATTGTTTGCTCCCCCAACCCCCTCCCCTATAATCTCCGTCTCCGTTCTTATCTCAATGCCTCTACTTCTTCTGTGCTTCGAAAACTGGGGAACCCAAAGGTCTTTGCACTTTTCACGACAATACTTTGTCTTCCTGACTTCAGCCCTCTCTCGCTATCACTTCTTCCACTGTCTTTAGCGACTTCAGTCAAGAGCAAGTTTCCGTCTCACATGGCATCCCTTCTGGCTTTGTCCCCTTTCCTCTGGCTTTCCGCTCCCCTCATGCACGATGTCCTTGCTGTCATCTGTCCCATAACTTCTCTGGTCTTCAGGCATTAGGTTCAATGAACCAGACCTATTCTCGAGATGGTTGCCAAGTTCAAGGTTGCACTTTGGTTCTTGTGACTTGCCTTTAGCTTCAGTTTGAACTCCCATCTGAGCAGAGGATAGCCTGTCCCACAGCCTGGCCCTTGACCTTGTTCTGATGTTGCTGAGATTCTTTATCCAGGGTCTCTTACCTTAGGTGTAGTCAGTCTGATTTCCGTGCATTCAGTCTGGTGAAGCCCAGGCAGAGAGTCACATTGATGTTGTAAAAAAAAACCACTCCGATGAATATCCTATGACCTCTGGCATCACCTTTAGTACCAGCGTTGTACTTTTTAACTGCAGATCCTTCTTTTTTGTTCCCAACATTTGCGCTCCAATTACGAGTAATTATCAATGCATCTTCATTGCTTATTTGGTCAATTTCAGTCTGTTGAAGTTAAAGAAGCATTCAATTTTTCTCATCTTTGATAGTAGTTGGCCATCGCTGACAGCATTGTACTTCACAATAGATCTTGAAATGGTCTTTTTGACCATAAACGTGGCACACTTTCTCTTCTGGGTATCATTTCTGGTCCGGTAGACCATGTGATTGTCCAAGTCAAAACGGCCGACCTAGTCTACATCAGCTCACCAATGCCTAGAGAGCAATCTTCCAACATTCCATTTCATTTGGACAACTTTCCACTGTCCTAGGTTCGGGCATGGTACATTGCATGCTCTGATGGTGAAAACATATTTGCAGCGCTGTCTTCTCATCTCTAGCCACGCCATACCAGCGCTTCAAAGTCTTGAAAGGTTGGCCCAGACCCTATCCTAAAGGTTGACACTCAGGTGTCACTCAGCCCTAAAGGTGACACTCAGCCCTTTCCCGTGCATGTTTGGGAGCTGCCCCATGCAGGGGGCTTATCTCCCAGTGCTGCCTAGACAAAGTCCAACTCCCACTCCCACTGTTTCGCCACCCTACTTACGTTCAAGCACCATTTTCTGAAAGTGGCCACCAGGTCCTTCTTCTCAGTCTGCCGTGGCCAGGAAGCTCCTCAAAGCTCTGGGCGCCATGGCAGAGACTACTGGTATCTGGTATTAGAAACATTTGGGGCCACAGATGCCAACATCACAGTAGCACACAAGTCTCCGCAGCAGGTCACAGGACAGCAGGGGTGTTAATACCTTTATTTTTACAAACAAGAAAGCCAGGATCTGAAGAGGTGGCCCACGTCTCAGAGCAAGTGAAGGGCTGCTCACTCACTCTGCCCCTAGTATCCTGTCTGGGGTATTGATTCTATGACTCCTGCTGAGTCTTCTATGACTCCTGAGCTCCAGTCTCTCCATGCACACACACGCCATATAGAGGGCCAACAGTCTGCCAATGCCCCCTTCATACTCTCCCCCAGCAAGAACCAACCCTGGTGTCTGCGCAGAGGTTAGACTCAGAGACAAGGCTCTCCATGCCCCCAAAGACCGCTCCACACAGGAGTCAAAAGGTCCCCAGTTGACAGGTACTTCAGTCCTTTCTCTTAATGAGCAGGATGCGTGGTGAAAAAGAACTAGGTAGTGGGCTGTGCTCATCACCTGACATCAGGGAAGGCCCTTGCTCCCCACCATCCCTCAGCACACGCCCACGTCACCCATGTCCTCTTTAGAAATGGTTTCCACCCACAGCTCTGAGTCATGGCCGCCTCCGAGCAGGTGTGGGACCGAAAGTGCCCCACAGGGCAGGCTGGTGGAGCCATTGCAGCAGGACCACCAACGGGGGGCAGTCTGATCTGTGAATGAGATCTGTGTCATATGAGATTTAAAAAGGCAGACCTCGCTTGCAAATTCATGCTGCCGCAGAGGCAAAGCTCCGCAGAGGCTGGACCAGAATCCATGGCATGACTAGCTCTTCCTCAGTTAAGTAACGTAATTTGTTCAATTTGTTTTATGTCGGTAAGTGAAGAACCTTTTACTCACTTTGATTCATGGAAGGAGGTTAGAAAATGGTACAGTAGGAAGGAAATTAACATTTAACCTGCCTGCCTGGATTTCCTAACGGATGTCTCAATATGATGGCGGCGGTGCGTAAATTCTCCTGACACACCACGGTGAACCCGCAGCTATTTAAATCCCAAAGACAACCTGGATGGCAGATATTAGGCTCCAGAGCGAGGCCAGGGCACGTTGAATCAAGACTCAGAAGACCTCCGTCCTCGTCTCATCAGTCTCTGATCACCTGGCCTGGAATCACAAGCACCCCGGGCCTCAACTCTCTCACCTGGAAAAAGGCGTTCATGCTGCTGACTGCTGGGGGTGCAGGGCGAATCTGACGAGACAGTCCCACAGGTTGTGCGGTGCTCTCCTGCTTGAGGGGTACCCTTGAGTCGGCTCTGCCTGTGCAAGAGAACGAGGCTCTGGCCAGCTCCGCGCCACCTTGACGATGGTTGGCGCGTGAGCCTGGGTGCTCTAGAGAGGCAAACCCAGGGAGAGTGAAGAAGAGAAAATTCAAAGCAAGAAAATGACTCACACTCTGAGAAGTGGGCAAGTCCTGTCCTACTCTACAGTGGCTGCAGGTGGGTGGCAAGGCCAGCAGGTCAGGCTTGTGAGTGGAGGGATGAAGGACTCCCAGATTAGCAGATGAGGTGGCTGCTGGATGATGATGGGTCCCGGATCAGCAGGCAATATGGCAGTCCAAAGAACCGGAGGCTGATGAGCCAGACGCGGCAAAAGGCAAACACGTCTTCCCACAGCATCTATTGTATAGGAAATATATACATGATATCACTATGAGTTATTTAGGAGATGTGTAAGTTATATCACTATAAGTTATGTAGAAATATACACATATCACTATGTTATATAGAAAATAGTTATATAGGAAATATATGTTATGCCACGATGTTATATAGGAAATATATGTTATGTCACTGTGAGTTATATAGTAAATAGTTACATAGGAAATAAATGTATCACTATATGTTGTATAGGAAATAGTTATATGGGAAATATGTAAGTTATATCACTAAAAGTTATATAGGAAATAGTTTTTTTAAATATAGATTTCATTGGGGGCTCTTACAGCTCTTATAACATTCAATATATTGTTCATATTAAGCATACTTGTACACATGCTACCACGTTCATCTACAAACATTTTCTCCTTGAACCACCCAGCAGGTGCTCCCTTTTCCCTCTTTCCTCTAGTTATTTTTTTAAATTCCAACTCCTCATATTTCCCCTTCCCCCTTCTCCTGCCCTATGAACTCCTAATAATGTACAAATTGTTATTACTTCTTCATATCGTACACTGTCCAATGTGTCACTTTACTCACCTCCCCGCCCCCCCATTGTCCGCACCCCAGAGAGGCGGTCACATGTCGATCCCAGAAATCAGTTCCCCCTTTCTTTTTTTTTTTTTTTTTATCATTGGAAAAACGTATTTTTATTATCAAATATAATATGAAAGAAGAAAGGTGCACAAAACAAAGACGCTTTATCATGAAGTGAATATCTGTGTCGCCTCCAACCAGTTCCCCCTTTCTACGGGCATGTAGTTTATTGTTAAACTGTTCAGTTCCCCCATCCCTCATTGTTCAGTGCCCCTGGGGCTGGTTCCCGCTCCTAGCACCCCTCCATGTGGCATGAGGACACAGCACCCACGCCTGCGCCATCCGCACAGCGACTGTGTTGGAGCTCACGGTTGCAGTCAAGTGGGGCCTGGGAGTTCTTTGTTGAGGGGACGGCCCGTGCACTGTCAGCTATGACACAGGATGTCACTCACGGGATGCTTGGAACGCTCCTCTCCCGGCCCAGTCTCCGGGGGTGGGGGGGGCAAATCGCCCTGATTGAGAAATACTGGTATAGATGACTATCCAGAGATCCCTGGATTGGGCATATATCAGATCCTGTTGGTGGGACTGCGGTCACATGACCCTGACCTCACTGCAGAGGAGGCTGGGAAATGTAGTCTTGCAGCACACCCACACATGGGAAAATGAAATAGGATTTCGCAAACTTGTGATAGGTGCCTGCCAGTGGTGCCAACAACCCCCAGGTCCTCATGCAATTCTCCTTTGGATTTAGGAAAGACCCCGTGAAAGGGAGGCGGCAGGGACAGTCCAGAGAAAGGGGAGAGGGGAGAGGTTAAAGTCACAGGGCAGTCCTCAGGAAGGAAAGATGGCATTGGAGTGGCATGTAGGGGACCCTCCTTCCTTCTGTGGTCAACTGCCCTGTTGCTCGCTCAGGCTGTGTCTGCTTGCTGCTGGGTGGGAGCTGTCTGTGCAGGTTCCTGGTCTGGGGGACAGGGGCTCCCAGGGGAGGGAGGGAGTTTAGAGCAGGGGTGCTTTGCCTTCCTAATGTCATGACCCTTTCATAGTTTCTTATGTCGTGGTGACCCCCCCCCCCCCCCCCCCCCCCCC
>PVJH01013002.1:0-32789 GCA_004026705.1 Nesogale talazaci | reverse complement strand
AGGTGACCCTCCGCGTTGTCCTGTCAAGGACAGGAGACATCCCAGAGAGTCAGGCAGGCCATCGGCAGGCCGCACAGGGGGAGTCATTCCACACACCCCTAGGTGCTGTGGTTTTCCAAAGGGGCTCCCTGTGGGAGCTGCACTCTTAGGAGCAGCGGGAAGGGGTCGTCAGGCATGGGGGTCCTTCTCCGCCTTGAACCTAAGCTACCCTGCTCCAAGCTACTTCAGAACTGAGACGCCCCCTTTCCCCCCACCCACCCCAATCCAGCTTTGCTCAAAGACTCTGGCACCACACTACTGATGGGAATGAAAGATCCCAGAGCCATTGCGTTGCCTGCATATGCATGAACCTGCGTTGGTCACGAAATTGACCAGAGGCAGGACCAGCAGCTGCAATGATGCCGCCTTTGACAGGGCACTGCATGTCATGTGACCGAAGCCAAGAAACCCCCAAACACCTCCCCCCCCACATAGCAAGACAAAAACAATATTGACACACAACAAAACCCCAACTCGTTGTCATCTGATCGACTCTGACTCTTGGGGATCCCGTGTCCGAGGAGAGGGGCCTGGTGCTCTCTGTGCTCTGGAAGATCGCCAGGTCTTTCTGGCCAGACTTGAACCTCCAACCTTTTGACTGGCATCCAACCCCCACTTTCGGTCTGCGGCCCCAAGGCTGCTGCACGTGAGGCCCATCACCTTGTCTGCGTGTCATCAAAACCCAGGTGCTTGGAACCTCGGCTGCAGGAAGGGGACCGAGGCCGCAAGCGAGCAGAGCCGGGTCTCGATCATGTTCACAGGATGGGGAGCGACGCTAGGCGGTGTGAACTCAGCTATTTTCAAACTGGAAGCTCATGCCCCTGTGGTCTTCCTCCCTGGTGTCCGAACCGAGTTTCCCATGTGTCCACGCCTGGGCACAAGCCAGTTTGTCCATGGAGGCTCAGCAGCCTGGTAGCGGAGATTCAGCCCACCTTCTCCCTCTTAGCCCAGGCTGCAGGACGGGAGTTAGGCTGGTGTCCGGCCCAATTCTGTTGGTGGCTGCCAACCACAGAGGAACCCAGGGGGGCCCGGGGCTCTGGCTAGTGTTCAGCCAGTGGCCACCCCTCCCGGACCATCCTTCTCCCTACCCATGAGCTCAAATGAGGATGTTTTATTCAACTGACAAAGAGTATAACAAGCAGAGGAAATGGCCCGGCATTAATCTTCACTCCATCTTGTGGCAGTGACTGCAATGAAAATGAGAAATAGTTTAAGCTTAACCCATTCTCATTACGATCGTAATTACATTCTGTGGTCATTCTTAGCTTCGAGCAGAACTCAACTGCTCCCCATGTCAAGTTGAAAGATACAGACGGTCTTTAATTTTTCTCTCGTGCTCCTGTGCCCGGCCATCTGCCCAGGACCGAGTCTGATGCAGAGCCGGGAGCTGGAGGAACTTCCCCGCTCCACGCTTTGAACAGTTCGCCACAGACCTGCTGCACATCTGGATCCGTGTGATTTACACGCCCGAGCCTCCAGACACATCGAGTTGGGCAGGCGATCCATCTTTCTAGCATGATGCTTGATGGGCTGTGCCGATCTGGGCCCTGGGCGAGCATCTGTTGGCCCTGGCTGCCAACCCAGAAGCTTGCTGGGTATTGAGAGGGGAGGAGCCTGGCACTAGACTTTGCCACGGTTGGAGCCTCGCCAATCGGCACAACGACACTGGGGCTCTCAGGGGAATCAGTCCATAATATATTGTACACACGCGATCTCCTCTAGAACAACCGCCCAGTGTCGTTGTTGTTGCAATGGACGGGTTACATGGGGCTATTCTTTCAGGAGTGGTGCAGTGGCTTATGTGTTAGGCTGTCAGCTGTCAGGTCAGCAGTTTGAAACCACCAGCCACTCCTCGGGGGAAAGATGAGGCTCTTTACTCCCATAAAGAAGAACACCCTTGGGAACCCATAGCGGCAGACCTCCTCTGTCCTGGAGGGTTCTTCTGAGTCAGAATTGATGGGGTGGCAGTGAGTGGCGAATTATGGGACAAATCTCTTCACCAGCATGCGTTCACTCGCTTCACCTCCAAGCATGGATATGAGGCTAGGCCCTGCTTTCAGGGGTCCAATGCCCACTAGGCAGCAGCTGAAGCTGTGGGGTGCAGAGGGGAGCCCCCGCCAGTCCTGCACTCAGGAAATCCCAGCAGTAGTACGATTTGGCCTCAGCTGGTTTCAGGACCAGCGTGACCAACCCCTCAGCACAGCTCCAGCTCTTAGGCATCTGCCTGGGGTGGGGGTGGGGGGTTGGTTGGCAGAGAAGACCCAGGAAGAACAATGGTAGGCGCTTGTCCATGAAAGTGCCCTCGAGGGGTAAGGGACATGAAGCTGCCCATAGGGGCCCCCGTTGGTGGCCAAGTTGGCAAGGGGAGAAAATGCATCTCAGGCGTTCAAGGCAAGGGTTCCACCTGAGCTCATGTCCAACTGTGACTGAGCACCCAAGGGTGACCAGACCCTGGACCACAAGGGAGCCTTGGCATCGGCCAGCTGCCAGTGCGTCTGTGTGCCGGGCTAAGGGAATTAGCCTTTATCTCCTTCCAGGGGAGGAGTGAGTCAGGGCAGGAGAGGGAGAGTGAGAGAACCAGGACATTTTGGAAACATCCTTCTGGAGAATGAGTTCCTCTAAACCAGAGGTGAGCCCTGGGCAGGGCAGGCATAGCAAACCTGGGTGGTGGATTTCATTTCCTGATGGCTGATGCTCTTTGCGGCTTGTTTAGAAAAGGTTTTGGAGAACCTGGACTCATGGACTGGGCAGTCTCGCTGCCCCCCCCATCTCTCCCCGAGAGTTGCCACCCAGCTGGTAGGCTGAGAAGTGGGGCACATGTTCGTGTTAGCCCCTTTAGGCAAGGGGCGTGAGTCACGCCATAGAGTCCGCACACTGGGAGCTGTGGTCTCGGTCGTGTGGAGATGCTAGTGTCTGGGGCCCTCTTGTCTGGAGCCCTTGCTCCGTGCAGTGGAGAAAGCGGCAGAGTGGGAGTCTTAGACCCCAGCTCAGGAGCTGTCCTCATTGGCGGTGAGATCAGGGGACCTGGCTGCCTTCCTGCTGTCTCTCCTTGAAAAGACCCAAATCCTCACCAATGGATCAACAGGTGACATCACGATAAGTGGAGCAAAGATAACAGTTGTCAGGGGTTTTGTCTTGTATGGGTCCACAATCAATGCTCCTGGAAGCAGTGGTCACGAAACCAAAAGTCAAACTGGGTGGGTGTGGCAGTCATGTGCTTATGTTAATTTCATGGTTGAGATGTAGGGGTGGAGTCTAGCCTGTTAATCTGGAGATAGCCATTGAGTAGCCAATGAGGCCTCTGTGTGGGCATGGGTTTCTCCTGATACATCTGGGAAATCTCAAGATATTTCCCAAGTGAAGATGAGAAGCTATCTTCCCCAGTTGTTGGGAGTTAGTCTCAGAGATGATGAATCACAGACAAGAAAAGATGGCAGCATTGGAAGAAACGGAGGAGAAGCCACACATCTTTGCCCTGATGGAGCCAGACCTCTGATGCTGGAGAGGCTACGTGGGGACCCCTGCCAGCGATGAGTTGCTTCTGCCACCACTGGATGCTGTTGATGGACCCTGAGCCCTAGAAGCGAGGAGCCATGGGAAGACCCCAGCCAGCATCAGGACTCTGCACCCACTAACCTGTGACCTCGTGAGTCGGAAAGAGACTTTATAGACTGGTATCGGGCATTTGGGCTAATATCAGACTTATGATTTTGAACTGGACTGGGTTGTCCTTTTGTATATAAACCTTTCCCCTATATCCATATGAGAGTCTATGAAATTTGTTCCTCAGTCTACCCAGACTGACACAGTGGGGCCCATCCGCTGCACAAGACCTCTTTAGAGTATTGAACAGGAAGGATGTTACTTTGATGACTAGGTAAATGGACTGAAGCCATCGTGTTTTTGATGGCTTCATAGGCATGTGAGAGGTGGACATCTAACCGGGAAGGCCGAAGACGAATCAGTGTGCTTGAATTGGGGTGTTCGGGAAGAGTACCAGGGATGGCTACATGGACAAAGAAATCTGTCCCGGAAGAGGTCGCTCCAGGGTGTTCCTTAGAGGCCATGATGGTCAGGCTTTAATCTCACACACATGAGACATGCTGTCAGGAGAGTCCAGGCCCTGGAGAAGAACCTCATGCATGATACAGTAGTGGGGCAGTGAACAAGAGAAAGGCTTTGGACAAGATGGGTGGACACGGTGGCTGCAGCAGTGGACTCCAACATCAGGACAGCTGGGCAGATGGGGCAGGACCAGGAGGTGCTTCGTGCTATTGGACATGGATGGAGTTGCTAAGATGGAACGGACTTGAGGGTATCTCACAGCAAGAATGACCGCCTGGGACCACAAGGAGGGAGGGTCCGTGGACTCCCTGGTTTTGTTAGCTTTCCGTTAACAGAGGGACATGCTGTGCCATCCTGCACCCTCTGCTCTGCTGGGGTCTCTCGTTGCAGGCACAGGAGCATTTTAAGTCCCCTCTGACCTAGGGGGCCACCTTCTAAGAGCCTGGTCTCCATCGGTCCATGCTCTCTTGTCATCTGCTGGATTCTCAGCGGCTAATTCTCAGGAGATCTCCAGACCTTTCTTCCCAGTCTATTTTGGTCTAGCTCTAGAAGCTCTGCCGGAACCTGTCTGGCATGGATAATCCTGCTACTTTTTGACTTGGGGGGATACCTCCAGCACTCCAGGGATCTGATAGCCAGTATGACGAGCTGAAAGGCAGGTGAGTGGTGGCGGTCCTTGCCAGGGACAGGGGTGGTTGGTGGATTTCACAGTGTTAGCTCTTGGGATCTCCTTCTGGCTCCTGAGCTGGTTTTCCCCAAACTCAGAGTTCAGCGAGTACCACTGTACGGATGCCCCAACCTGCCACTCCGCAATGGACCGCATCCTGTTTCTCAGTGAGTTTACACAACAAAACTCAGCATGAAACTCATTGCTATCAAGTGAGTTGTGACCATAGCGACCCTACAGGGCACAGTAGAATTGCCTTGTGAGTTTCTAAGACTGTAATCCCCTTCGGGACTAACAAGCTTCCTCCGGAAGGCTAGCAGTCCAGTGCATTGCCCACGATGCCACTAGGGGTTTGCCTAGCCCCCACTAAGAGGTACACCATCCTAAGCCATCCCAACTCGGCTTTTATATTTTTTTGCTTGGTGTTGCAACTACCTCATGCAGACACAGGGCAGCTGGTGAAGGGAACAAGGCCTAGACACCGTGCCAGAACTGGAAAAATAAGGCGGACGTTTGCCATCAGAACTGGCCAGGAAGCAGGACCTGCCCTAATGGATGCCGGTGTTTGCATGCGGAGGGAGGCCTGCCCCTTCCTGGTCCAGCCGTCCCTGCCCAGTCCCGAGCGTGTCAGCCTCAGATGGTCCTCGCTGCAGCCTGGGGGACGGGCAGTGGAATTCCATCCGACCTTTGCAATTGTGGCGTGTTGGTACTGATTACATTTGAAAAGGGTTAAATCTCAAATGAGCTGGAATCCTTTGTACAAGGAATCCGTCTCGTGTTGCCTTTGTGCATAAAGTATGTTTAACCTCAGCCGCGTAATTAAGGCTGGCGAGTCCAGCAGGGCAGTGGTCATATTACGTGCCCAAGGGCCCAGCCATGACCACGCCGAGAGGGTGGGGCAGCTTCTCGCGGGCATTTTCTGGGGTTGCTGGGCAAAGGCATGAGACAGGAAGGTGGATGTCGTCTGGAATGGCGTCCACTGTGCTCCCCACTCTCCTGCCCCTCCAGGTGGGGCAGGAAGTGCTTCGCAGTAAGGGAGCCGTGTCCAGCAAAGAGCAGCCAGGACGTTTGGGGAGACTGCAAGGGGCGTCTGGGTCTGCGCCATGTCCCCAAGCCACGGCCCACCCTGTGAGACCAGCACACATAGCCTGCTTTTCAAGGAGTGTGTGTGTGTGTGTGTGTGTGTGTGTGTGTCTAAAAATGGAAAGCCTCCACCAAATTTGGAGGAATCCAAGCTTCCTTGTTGGAGCTATGAGAGCCCCGCCTTGGGAGCCCAATGGACTCGAGTTAGAATTTGTATTGCTGCTGTGAATGTGGTAAGTGGTTTGACAAGCCGCCCCCTCCTTCCGAGTCCCAGCTTTAAAATGTACACTACAGAGGTTACATGAGCAAAAATACACGTTTCCTTGAAGGGTTCCCAAACTAAACCGACTCAAGCCACCCAAAAGGACAGAGTCAAACTACCGCCCACCCCCACCCCGGAAGTCCCAGGCCATCCTATGTCTAGAAGCAGACTGTCACACCTTCCTCCCATGAGGCTGCTGGTGAGGCCCATCTCACCCCATTGGCAGACAGCTTAGTGCTTAACCACTAGGGCTCCTTCTGCCCAGGGTTTCTGTGGCTTAAGTGAGATAAACCGGGCCAGACCCTCGGCACAGTGCCTGGAATGCAGAGACCAGCTACCTATCTTCTTTTCCTTTTCCTCCATGGAAGATTAAGTTCTGGGGGAATGGAGGAGGGAACCTGCCCTACCCAACATTACACGAAGGCTGCAATCATTGTGGTTGTGGCACGCTGTCCCAATAACAGAAGTCTAATGGGACCCAAAAGAACGCCTTGAAACAGACCACGCATAGGTGGCATGGCAGACCACAGGCGGGAACGCAGACTCTACAGCGCATGCTGGGGACATTAGCAATGTGGAGGGCATACCTCGAAATCCCTGTCTCACCCCATATACCCAAACGGATGCCACGTGGATTAAATGTAAAGGGCAAAAATGGAACGCCTTAAGCAAAATTCGAGGAGATATTTGTATAAGGGAAGATTTTTTAAAGCAAAATTCCCAAGGCTGTTTGTTAGGCTAAACTATATTAAACTGACAACTGGATCAATAGGGAGCACGGTGATACATGGAGAAAAGATTGAAGTTGTCAAGGATGTTGTCTTGCCTGGATCCACAACCAATGCTCATGGAAGCATCAGTCAAGAAATCAAATGGTACATTGCATGGGGCAAATTTGCTGCACAAGACCCTTTTAAAGGGCCAGACAGCAAGGATAATCCTCTGAGGACTAATGTACACCTTACCCAAGCCTTGGTATTTTCAATTGCCTCGTATGCATATGAAAGTTGGACATTGAATAAGGAAGACTGATGAGTGATTGCTGCATTTGAATTATGGTGCTAGTCTAGAATATTGAAAATTCAATGGAATGCTAAACACACACACACACACACACAAAACCCCTAGACCAAACCTGGGCAAAAATCGGTCTTGGAAGAAGCCCAGCCAGAATGCTCCTTAGAAGCAAAGATGGTGAGACTTTGCACATGTGAGGAGAGGCCAGTTCTGATGGCATCGCCTTGATAACAGTGGGTTGAGTATGAAATAGGGATGGCTCCATAAGCCTGTGGAAAGAAGAGTGCCATCCTTTACAGACAGGGAAATGCGGATTCAAACCATGATCGTGTACCATTTTATACTTGTCAGGTGGACAGCAGTTAAGAAATCTGACAAAAGCAAGCATGTGGGGCCAGGTAAGCTAACAGTGAGAGAGTCCTTGGGAAAACCAGTCAGTCCTCTTTGTCTAGTGAAGCTGATCAGGCACGTTTCTTCCAAACTCAAGACCAAACTCCCTGCCCTTGAGCTGACTCTGACTTGCATCGACCGTGTCAGACAGGCCAGAACTTTCCTTGTGAGTTTCTGAGACTCCACTGCATGGGAGTAGAAAGCATCATCTCCTTCCCGTGGAGAAGCTGGTGGTTTTGAACTGCTGGCTTTGAGGACAGCAGTCCAGCCCAGAACCCAGTAGGCCACCAGGGATTAGGAAAGCCTGAGCCAGCTCCCCCTTCCCTCTGTCCCACCCCTCCAGTGTCACGTGTCACACACACCCCCCACCCCACCCTCTCATCATCAGAACTAACATTTTACCACTCCTGCAAATTTGGGAGCGATAAGGATTCTTAAGGTCCCCTGGATGCCCAGCCACCTTGGCTTGAGGCAAGTCTTCCACAACAAAGGCCTGTTTGTTCCTTATGGCGTTAACCGTGAGAAGCATCATGAAATAATAGGACCTTACAGCTGGTTCCAGCGGCCCAGAGAACCACGGGGGTGACCGGCCCAGCTTTCCCTGCCCACGCCGAGCCCGGCGAGGAGAGGCCCCAGAGCCGGGAAAATCCGCTGGCTTCTAATTGTGTCTTTACAGCCAACTAGGCTACCAAAATGATTTTCTTTTTCTCTCTGAGCCTTACTGACCTGTGGCTAATGAGATTTGTGCTTCGATTAGTTGTAGAACATAAATTAGCTAATCGATGGCAGTGGATTCCCATTATTCCTCGCTTGCGAGTTCTGCTGCAGTGATCTGTACTTAACTATTCCGATCAATTTTGCACACGCAGGCTGAGTCCGCCAATGAGCCGGCCCGCTGGCATCCCGTGGCCCTGTATCCCCCGCTGCCAGGAGGGCCAGGTGGGGCACCGTGCGGACACTGGACTTTCCTCGGCTTCTGGAGCGCTGCACAATGCCTGGCCTGGGAGTGACCCGTGGCGGCCAGGGGCTGGGGGCAGGGGGTGGAGACAGGAAGAAATTCTGGGGTGGGAGTGGGGGTGGGGCTGGTAGCTTCACAACCCAGGAAGTGGCCTACTTCTTAAAAAGGGAACAGGGTTTTTGGACATCTCAGGGTCAGTGAGCCACTTTCAGGTTTTTGCTGTGGAAGCTGCAGACGACTCAAGCCCAGGGTTTAGGGGGAGCACTGTCCCCTGCCCTCAGCACACAGGACTCCTGCAGGGTGCATGACTGCCATTGTCTGGTCTGCACAATTCACCAGCATCTCAGCATTAAAGATAAAAAAATTTAAAAGGTGGGAGTTTCCTCTCGTTTTCCAAGCATCTGTGGGCTTTATGGTACAAGTTCTGTTAGTACTGAAGCCCCAGAAAATTAAATGTTCCCCAAAGAACTTCCAGATGTGCTTTATTCTAATAGGGTCATTATACAGTAAATTAAAAAGCAGGGTAAATGGAACTGTAAAATTTAAATGACTCTAAAACCACATCTCTTTGCTTTGAGCATTCATTTGCGGGGTTGCATTTGCAATAAATGTGAATTAGGCAGCTGCAATAACTGTTAATCATATATTTATAAAATAGTAATGAGGAAATGAATAGCAGAGTAAGACAGCTGCACATTTCTCTAATAGTGTGTCAACTCTGAGCACAATAAGATGGGAGTGTTGTTCGTCGCTGGGCCGGTGACGCCGCGGCGGGTAAGAGATGGTGGCTGTCTCTTTAACTTTACATGAAATTCTACACAAAATCCATAAAAGCCCATCATAATGCATTATGCCGTGGAATTGTATTCAATATTTTTCTTTGCTTTGATTTTCTGAAATGAGCCCTGATTTTGCCCACGTCATCAGCTGGAGATCGGGGAGGGAAGCTTTGTTTCGGGCTCACCAGCCTTCGAAGGGGCCAGAGTGAATGGCCCGGCTTCTTGGAGCTTTCTCCAAGGGCCCCAAGGTGCGCCTTGTCCTGAGATGAGGCTGTGGTGTGTATCAGCCTTCCCAGCTGCATCGGGATGTCAGAGTTGTGGAGACAGGCTGCTCACAGGCCTTCCTAGAACCCCAGATGCCCAGGGCCCCAGACTTGGCCTGATGAGAGCAGAGATGGATCTCTGTCATTGCCCAGGGAGACATGTCCTTGGATCAGGGCTGGGGACTCAGGGTGGGTCTAGGGGAGGCCCCAAGGATGCTCTGCTCCGAGGACGTTCTTAGCATTTGGTGGCGGTCGGCAGGACTCTGGTGCCGGTTGCCTGGATTGCAGAGGAAGTGGAGGCCTCTTGGCTTGGCCAGGCGTGGGAACAGTTTTTCTGAGTTGTTTTTGTGTCTCAGAAGACCCCTTGCCCACGTCTGGGCTAGTCTTTGGACAAATCCAGCAGCAGTGGCCATTGGGCCCTGCCCTAAAGCCCTTCCCCATGACCAGATGTTCAAGCCAGAAACAGCAGTCTGATTGCAGCTAGGGGCTGCGGTTTTGCATAGCTCTTACCCTCAATTTTGTAGCAAACGAAGAATTTCCTCAGCATCCCATCCCCAGGGAAAAACACTGTTGACAGTTTGGTATAATTCCTTCCAGTCTCTCCCCCCACCCCCACCCCCCTTCTGTGTGCCTTCCATCCATCTAATAACATCAAGTCTGGTGAACGTGGCCGTGGCCTCCTTCCCAGAGGCACTGAGAGGCCAGGCTTTCCGTGGGAGTTTGGCAAGTGCTGAGAGCAGGGAGCTGGAAACCTGGGTCTCCTAGGGCTTCCAAAGAGGAGGGAGGGAGGAGCTGGTACTTGGTTTTGTGGTCTCTGAGGGGGCGGCACTGGGCTCCCTGGCTGGCTGGCTGAAGGGCAGTGGCTTGAAGAATCTCTTAGGTGTTGTTTGGTCTCTTTCAATCATAATCTTACGGACAACCCTAAGTCATGTGCAGACAAAGTGGCATTTGCACAGCATAGTGTGAATTCGTTCAGAGTGTCTGCACCTTCTACCTCTGTGTGCTTGCCTTCTCTCCCCAGGAGGGATTGGTCTGAGGGTGCTGTGCTGATATCTATTTTTAAATGGCGTAGTGGCACCAGAGTGCCCCGTGGGGGAGAGTGCAGCTGGCAGGCAACACAGAAGGCGCGCGTTATTTGCATAAAAATATGGTCCATTTATTTTCAGACGTTCAAGCCAGCAATCTTTTAAAAAATTAGTCAATGAAAAGCCTATAAGTTTTGAATTGGGGTGTATAAGTTACATTTGTACCCTATCTAAGTCTTGGCATCCATTCCGGTTAATTTTTAATGGGGGGTGGGGGGTGGGGGGGGAAGATGAATAAATCCCGCTTCAAATGGATAAGACGTAGCAGATAGTGACAATGACAAACACAAACAGCACTCACCTAGACATGCCCATCAGCGGAACGGCAAGAACGGAGAACGCTTGTTCCACGGCGTGCCAAAGCCAAGTTGCAGCACGCAGGAACCCTCCGACGTATCTTCACATCCGCCACCGTCATTATGAAGACTGATGCGCAGTGAAAGACTGATTTTAACTGAACATTGGAACCACCGCTTCTCAGTCAGTTTGTTACGCGGTGCTGGCTTGTGTGTCGCTGTGATGCTGGGGCCTATGTCCCTGGCATTTCAAACACCAGCAGGGCCATCCAAAGGGGACATGGCTCCGCAAGCTGCCAGATGGGAACGGCATTCGAAGGGGGATGAGGGTGCCCGCTTCAGAGGACTTGGCCGTCCAAACCATGAGGGATCGCGGTGAAACGTGGTCAGAAATGGAACTCTATGAGTAGTGGCGGAGCGTTGTCCGAGATAGTGCCGCAAGATGAGCCCCTCTGGTTGACGGGCACTGCGGCAGTGACCTGAAATGTCACAAACACGGTGAGGACTGACCTGTGGCGTTTTAGACGGTTATTACCTGAAACTACCTCGATGGTCCCTAACAGCAGTAACAGCAAACAGTTTCAGACCCACCAGCAACCAGGAAAACCCTAGGGCTCTAGAGAAAAGTGGGGAAGCTTGCTGCAGCCCACAGCACCCTGGACAAGACCAGACAAGACCGGAGGTTGGGTATACCAGGCCCTGTTCAAAGGTGTTGCTCCCCCTGGGATCCAGAGGCTCCTGTTGGAGCTGAGCATGCCTTGGTGGAAGAACATCACCACTGCCTGTCCCTGCCGGGCCACCCTCTGTTCTCCTCCTTGCAATAGCAGTGGCACCATTCATTGAGCATCTACTAAGTGCCGTGCCCTCTGCTGTGGCATTGCATCTTGGGACACTTAAGATGATATGAAGGGTACGCACCTTGTTCCCAGGTAAAGGACACCAGGAAGCCAGAAGAACATTTTCGAATGTCCCTTGGCACGAGGGGCATATTTTCATGCCCATGACTAAAGGACCATGGGGAAGGTGGGTGTTGTAAGCCGTATACCCTTTGTTTTGATGTGTGGGCTGCTCCCTCTTCTGGGTCCCCCTTTTCTCCCTAGCCCTCTTGCTCCTCTAAGTATCAGTAAACCAAGACATAGCTTTGATAGCCCCCGGGGAATATGCATTGGGAATTGAGTGAACGGCAAGAGCAGGTGTTAGGGGAACATGCTGAAAGCCTCCACCCCTTACTCCGTGTGTGACTGAGAGCAAGCTAGTTGATGCTTCTTGAGCCTGGTCTCCTGACTTTCTTATTCACAAAAGGGATGAACAATGAAAATGAGAAATAATGACTCTAGTTAACCATCGTAAGAGAATATGCTTTCTACGAGCTCACTCCACTCTCTTGGCAATGCCTCTGTATGCTATAAGCACTTTCATGACCCTAATTTGCAGGTGTGGAATCATAGACAGACAGGGAGGGTCACACCATGAGGGATCTTGGGCCTGAGTCTGTCCACCTGTTCTCCAGCCTCTTCTGTCCAAGCGTGAGAGGTACAAGCATCCAGGGTATCTGCCAGGCCCATTCTTCCAGGAGGTTTGAGGTTTGTCCACATCTCACAAGAGTCCTCGCTCTGCCTGTTGGTGTGATCTGCCCTTCTGACCATCGACTGGAACCCACTGGGCCTTCCCGATGACTGTGAACTGTGGGCATGGAGCACCAGGCTGAGGAAGACTTCCTGGTGTGGTCATGAGAAGTTGAAGGGAGACAGAGGCAGGGTCTCTGCAGAGGTAGGCAGTGCAAGACCCAGGCGTGGGTCTTCATGGTGCTCCCCCAAGCAGGGGTCCTCAAACTTTTTAAACGGGGGGCCAGTTCACTGTCCCTCAGACCATCGGAGGGCCGGACTAGAGTTAAAAACAACAACAAAAAACTGAACAAGTTCACTGCGGGCCCGGGATGAGTCGGTTGCTAAGCAGAAAGAGGGCGGCAGGCTGGATAAATGTCCTCGGCGGGCCACCTGTGGCCTGGGGACTGTAGTTTAAGGACCCCTGATCTAGGGCACGGTCTTCCCCTTACCCACACTCAGGAAGTTTGAGTGGACACATTCAACAAGGACTGTGGAAAGGGCTTCGCATAATCTGACCCCAGGACCAAGTCTAATATGCACTGCTTTCAAGTTCATGGCATTGAAGCCTTTTTACAGTCAGCCAAGGTGGACTCTTCTGCACTGAGCTCACTTGGTAGAGGGATTCTTTATTTCATAAGAAGACATTCTGCCCGCGAGGCTACATTTGTTAGTTCACGGGGTGGTCTCTGTGGACCACGGGGGGGGGCCTCCCTGGGCACCTCTGTCCCCCCTTTCCACAGGTGCTTCACTTGGGGTTCCATTGGTGATGACCTTGCTCAAACTTAAAGGCTCACTGCCATCAAATCTGTGCCAAGTCCTCGTCACCCAAGAGGACAGGCTAGAACTGCCCCTGTGGGTTTCTGAGACCGTCACTGTTCTCTGGACTCGAAAGCCCAGTCTTGTTCCCCAGAAGGCTTCCCAGTCTCCCCCAAATGACGGCCTGTAGAACCTCCCTTGCACCCAGATTTCCTTCTGTCTCGCAGTTCCTTTTAAAGCTATTAAGGTGGAGATCTGATTGGCTAAGATCCCCCGAATTCTGTAAATGCCACTTCCCCACAAATGAACGCTTGCAGTCAATTGAAGGTCTCAAAGAAAACGATTAAATTACTATTATCACCAGGCCCTTTTTTTTCATATTATTATTAAGAAAACCCTTTAAAATGTTAATTATTAGGTCCCTTGAAACACTTTCATCTGTTCCGACTTAGCGATTGAACAGAAGTGCCAGCTTGTTCGCCACACGGACCAAAGTGGAGGGGGGGGGGGGAGCCTTCCCTGCACTCACACCTGCAAGTCTCCTTCGCTCCACCGTCTATGCGAATTTAACTTTAATTTTTCTGCCTTTCATCTTCTGAATTAGCCGTATAATGCAGAGATCGTGCCTCTGCCGCTTCGTTCCTGTTTATCTGCCGGAACAATAGATTCATTAACTAGATTTGGGCGCTCAAGCCATCCGACCACATCCATTTCAAAGGAAGATTTAATGCATTTCATATTTTTCTACATTAAGGAAGATTAAAGTATATTACAATACCCTCGACTGCCCTATTTTCTTCATTTTAGAAGTGGTCAGTTTTAACATTTCTCGGCCCCCCCCCTCCCCGCGCCTTCTTTCATCTGCCGTGTTCGTTAGATTGTGCGGCCTCTCACATGAGAGTCTTCACAAATTGAGCTCCCTGTTAGGGCGCCGGTGCATTGTTGAGTCCATCAGCAGTCAGATAAAGCACCCCTATTCACACGGGACATCAAAAGAACAAACACACGTCCGCGACGGGTGAAAAAGAGGGCCGAGGCACAGAGATGTGCGTGTTCTTAATTGTCGGTGATTATTTGGCGAGCTGGAAGGTGATCATGTATCTGTCTCTGTGCCCAGGCTGGCCCACCCGCAGGACTAATGGGGCAAAATTGAGCTCCACATCTCCATAGGCCTGGACGGAGAAGCAGAAGCACCAACCCACGGTGTGCAGCCAGGATGGGTGCCCCAGCGCTGAACAGCAGCCCGAGGGCCCGTCTTCCTAGCCTTCTAATAGCAGGCTGTCATGGGAACGGCAAGATCCGGTCTCAGGTCCTTTTTATTTCAGCTGTGTACCATCTCGTAAAATCGTCAGGGGACTTAAGGCATTCTGCAGCTAGAGCCAGGGAGATACGAAGATGGAAGCTTAAAAATTTATATATTTATATATATATATATATATATTTGAGGAGGTCAAGGCTTTGGGGTACCCCTCTTTGGGCTGCAGTTGTGTCCAGGCATGCCATCTGTCAGCTCAGACCATTGCAGGGAGCCTTCCTTGCCCTGATGGAGGGAGCCAGGGTAAGCTCCCAGGCACTGGGTCTACACAAAGTTGGGAGAGGTCGGTCAGATGAGGCCCAGCAAGGGCAGAAGACAGATTTCACAACACTACAATCATGGGGTGTAGGTTTTAGGCAATAAGCAGGTAGCCTAGTTTTCTCAAAAGAAAAAAGAAAATAATGGAAAAGTGTAACATTCATTCGGAGGCCTCAGAGGCATAAAAAACCCAATTCCAACTCTTATAGGTCCCCGCAGGAGTCTACAAAAGAACTAAGCTTTTTAAGTAAGAAAACTAGATTCTGGCCCACAGGGCCCTGTCATTGCTGCTTAATAGATGAAAGTCTTTGGATATAAATATGCTGTTTACTTCTCAGTTCAGCTTTCATAAAATATAACCTTTTTATGATTTACGACCCGCAGAAAAACTGGAGGATGGATTTTTTTCCTTTAGCTCTGAATTGGTCGGATGTCAACAAGAAAAATATAGATAACACATCGAAGTGGTGGGGTGTTAATGCCACACAAAATGATGAAATTATTTTTGCCGAGAAAAGTGAAGTTTGTTCTTCAAGTTGTTGGCGGATGGCAGGCGTGCAAAGCGGGGCGGAGGGGCACCGTGGACGCCTGCCTCGCCCATTGGAATCCTCAGCTGGCGGTCCCCAAGGTTGAGTCATTCCTCGGTGGATTGAGTTCCGCTTTCCATGGGTACCGTCTGGTTGGAAAGTTTGGCCGAACCCACAGATTCTTCCCCAGTGGGGCTGGCCGTTCTTGATCCCAAGAGTCCCGGTTGGTCTGCTGTTTGTTTTCTGAGTGCTGTCCGCATGTCACCGATGCCTTCTTACATCAAGTGCTGGAGCCGGCAGGCAGGGCATGATCTTCACAAAGATGGCTGGGGGACAAATGAAAAGACAAATCCCTACCCCAAAGCAAAGCAAACAACTGCCTGCCAGCCCCCTGCCGCCAACCGGGCAAGCAAACAGAAGCACGACACTCAAATCAAAAGCGACCCCCACCACAAACTCTTCCCTATTCTGGACTCAAGAAAACTCCGAGCCCCCAGCTTGGATGGTGGATGGGGAAATGGCTGCCCATGGTGTTGCCATTACAGGCTCTCTATTGGGTTTTTGGCGTTCTCCCTGGGTGCAATACAGCACATCTGTCTGTTTCTTCTCCATGTAGGTCGTCTTTTGTTTATGTGGTTCACATCCCCCCCTCCCTCTTTTCTCCCTTGATTTGTGCTCATTGGCATCACGTCGACTCGTGGTGCCCTTTCTCACAACCAAGCCTTGGCTGGTGCCGAGGCTGGCTGACTCGTGAGTGTGTTTGGGGCCGTGGCCGTGGTGACGTGTCCCCCCCATCTATCTTCCTGAAGGGTCCCTTCCTTTTTGTTGCCCGGTACTTGCCAAATTGAATGTGCTCTAGTGGTGACGGGCTCTTCCCTGACAACTTGTTAAAAGTCATTCTTGCTGAGAGTTAGGGGCCGGGAAGTCGGTCCTGACTCACATGTGTAACAGAAGAGACACTGCCTGCCCACCCGGGGCCTCCTCACAAGTAGGGTGGTAGAGGCCATGGCTGCAGGCACTGTGTCCATCCGGCCTGCGAAGGTCTTCAAAGCAGGCAGGTCAAAGCCCGGCTGTCCTCACTTCTAAGGAACTTTCTGACTGTATTTCTCTTTTTTCCCTGAGACTGATATAGTCTTTCTTCAGTCAGTCCATGGCCTATTTAATATTTGTTGCCATATAACCTTTTTTTTTTTAAAGGATTCTTGGAGGAAAGAGCCCGATCCCACTTCTATTGGCCAGGAAGTCTATACCGCAGAGACCCCAACCCAGAGGATGCGGGTGTCAAGATTGGAACCGTTTTCTCTTTAGATGCTCATCAAATGGGCCAGTTGGCCTTTGTCTTTTATGGTGGGTAGTTCCTTTATCATAGTTGGTAGGATGTTGACACCCTGCAATTGGGCCCTCAAGTTTGTCCCCATCTTTCCATTGAGGATCCTGGAAAAGCACTGGCCTGTGATGGTCCTGGCGTCATTGCATGAGCTTCCTGAGGACTAATGAGACTCTGAGATTTAGTTTGGCCTCTGGTCCATCTTGACTTTGTGTTTGGGCACGAGCCAAGGTACTAGTCCCGCTTCATTCCTCTGCAGATGGAGATCCAAGTCCGCCAACCCCAGCACACTTTCTGTTGAGGCTGCTTCCGAGCAGGGAAGGGTGGGAGTCGCAGTCACCTACTCTGGTGCCAACTTGAGGGTTAAGAGTGGAGGGGTGGAGTCTAGCCTGTCAATCTGCAGATAGCCAATGAGACCTCTGTGTGGGCGTGGCCTTCTCCTGAGAAGGTGCCAACGCCACCATCCAGAGGCACCAGCTCTCCATTCCTGCTTGTTTCTTATCTAGCGTCTGTGCGGGGAGGGGCCTTGTATTCCAGGCAGGATGAGACCGTCGGATTAACAGCTGGTGTAACTTTCACTCCACCACCTGCGAATTCTTCAGGGGGGTGTCCCTGTACCCCAGGCCGTGTTGGGGGCATAGGGAGGCTACTCTGGTAAAGTGCTCACTGTCTGCTGACACAACGACAGGTGTCTGGGCCTAGAATGGTGCTTTAGGCCAGTGGTTCTCAACCTTGCTAATCCCTCGACCCTTTCAAACAGCCCCTCATGTGGTGGTGACCCCCGACCACAAAATGATTGTCGTTGCTGCTTCATCACTGTCAATTTTGATACTGTTATGAATCATAAATGTAAATATCTGATGTGCAGGGTGTATTTTCATTGTTACAAATTGAACATAATGAAACTTAATTAAAGCATACTGATTAATCACAAAACAGTATGCAGTTGTGTAGTGTGAGATATTTATGTGTTTTCCGATGGTCTTCGGTGACCCCCGTGAAAGGGTCGTTCGGCCCCCCCAAAGGGGTTGTAGCTCACAGGTTGAGAACTTTTGCTTTCTGTAATCACAGAGTTCATATGCTAGAAAGAAGAACCACAACCAACAAGCAATGACAGAACACGGCGGTCCATGGCTAGGCCGTCAGGGGACATGTGGACTGGATCCAGACAGAACTTGGTGAGGGATGGAAGCGACTTCTTGATTGGTGCAGCAGTGAGTGAGCGGAGCGGACCCCGCTCTGGTTTCCTGCGACTGTCTCAAATGTTTCTCTGATTTCCCTCTTCATCGGTGGCACTGCGTCATATCACCATCCTGCAAGCTCCGCCCCCTACAGCCCCACCCAGAATCTCCTTCTCAGGTCTGGCCTGTAGGCCCACTTGACAGATGCCAGACTGAGTTTCAGAGAGCCCCCGTCTTGTGCATGGACACCCAGAAAGTGGTTCCCAGCATCACGTGCTCACAAGAGCAGATTAGTGCTGCTGACAAAGAGATGCCCAGAGTCAGACTGGCAGGGTGGGAGACGGGCCGCTACCCCCCCACCCCCTGGGGGCTGGGCCCGGGCGTGGTGACCCCCTCTGTCACGGAGTGCTGCCTCAAAGATACATCACAGGCAGCACCCCCTCAGTTGAGCCAGGGCCCTAGTTGCTCGGGCCTGTAAGGGGGCTCCATCAGAGAAGGACACAGGCCTCTTCAAGGCTGGCCTCGAAATCCTGGAAGGTCACAAGGGGACATGTGGCGGGACCATGACAGGTGAGCATCTGATCTCTTGAGTGGGCTGGGCTGAGGGCCCAGCTGGGACGGCCTCTCGTTCCCCAGACCTGCAGCTCCGAGGCTCCCTGCCTAAGTCCTGCCCTCCCAAGACAGAGGGCCCAGTGTGGTCAAGATAGGGCATCCAGGCCTGTCCTGGGGCCACCTGTGAGTGGGAGGAGGGGCCCACTCCCTGATGGGGATAGAGACCTCGGGGAGCAGCTAGTCAAGAGGATGGTCTCTTGTATATCCACCATAGTACCAGCCAGTCTGGGTACCAGGAGATGGAGGCAAAGTCCTGCTTCGTGCCTTGAGGAGATGCAGGGGGAGGGTGGCTCGAGCATTTCCACCACAGGAGAATCTGTCACATGATGCAACCAGCAGAGGACAGCAGAAAGTCCCCACACAGGAGCCCCATGGTCCTAAAAGGGGACAGAAGAGCAGGGAACCCATTTGGACGTGAGTAGGCAGGGAAGGCTCCCTGTAGGAGGCACCTTGACCACTCTGGATGAGCAGACACAGAGAGGGACCTGGGGCATCCTGGGCAGAGTGAGGGTGGGAGTCAGGGGGCTGCAGAGCGGACAGCAAGCCATGGTCCTGAGGGGCAGTGGAGAGCACCGGCGGGCAAGCGCCCCCTCCATCTCTGGGCTCCTGAAAACATGTCTCTGCAGAGCCTGCGGTTGAGTCAGGGAGGGGGCAGGTTTTCTTCCTTGGCGGACCTCATTCTGGTTTTGTTTTTACCCTTTTGCAGCCTCTGTTTCTGAGAGAGCACCCGAGGGGCTCAATAAATACTAGCTAAGCTCCTGAAGAAGGAGAGGGCCCCCGCGCCTGCAGGAGAGGGGGTGATTATCAGGAATCGCGAGGCCTCATGGGCCGCAGTCCAGAAATGAGGTGACAGCTGGGATCGATGTGAGTCAGTCACCGGAACGGGGAGGGAGGGGCGCTGAGGAGGAAGGGGAGGCAGGGGTGCACCAGTGTTTGTTTTTTTTTTTTTGGGGGGGGGGAGCTTGAGGCACATTTGAAAGCCAGATCCCTGATGACAAGGGAGGGTGGAGGTTGGAGGCCATCCCAGGGCACTTCTGAGAGTGACTCAATGGTGGACCATGGCCAGCTGAGAGCCTGGGCCTGCCTAGGCCCTGCCTTCCAGTTGGTGCTATAAGCAGGGGTGTCTCTAGCTTCCAGAGGCAGGCACCGCGCCCTAGGAAGCAGATCTGAGTCCATTTCCAGTGCTCAGGGGAGGTAATGGAATCAGCTTGCCCTTTCACTGACTGGGACCTGAGAGGGGACCACATGCATGCAGGATGATGGAGTCTCCCCCCGGACTACCTGGGCACACATCTGTCTGGGCGCGGCTTTCCAGCAAAAGCCCCCCTGTGAAGCAGAATCCCCCATAGAGCCAGCTAGCTGTCGGGATCACTTCTTCCTGGAGGGAGAGATGAGCGGGCACGGGGGCCACCTTCCCTCCAGGGCCAGATGGGTGGGTCCTGAGCGGGAGGAACTAGATTGTGCCTCAAAGGCAAGCCTTTGTTTGTCTTCACTTGCTGCCCCAGTGACCATTTTAACATGAAGGTCGATTTGGGAGAACTTCCCGAGCACCTTTGACACGCCTCCTCTGCCTGCGGTCTGGACCTGGTCTCTCATGGCCGTGTCTCCACTGTGCCTCATCAGTCCTCCTGGGACCCCTGTTCCTTTCATCCCGGATTCCCGCCTCACAGGATTCCAGGTACCTGTGGCCCATTGGCCAGGTGTGCCAAGGTCTGTCTTGATATCTTTACCAGACGTATAGTAGAGAGCACTTTAAGGGGTTGGTGAGGGTACTTTCTGGTCCCGAGCTCATGCCAGGGGTGTGGATGCTAGTCTTGGGGAAGAACCATGGCACACCCCTCTTCTTGGGCACTGGTCTCTTTCAGCTCTGCCCTAGACTCGGGGCTGGAAGCCAGACACCTCATCTCAAGAGATGGCTTGGGGTTCTTCTCCTCCTCATCCCCCTTTGGAGTTCTCTCATCTTGGCTTAGAGAGGCGTCTTTCAGAGGTGGGAGCTCAAAATACCTTCTGGTCCCACTTTATTTTATTCTATGTATTAACAGAGGATTTTATTGGGGGCTCTTACAACAATCCACACATCAATTGTATCAAACCTATGTGTACATGTTGCCATCATGATTTTCCAGAGATTTACTTTCTATGGAGCCCTTGGGATCAATTCCTCTTTGTGACCCTTTGTGAAATGATAAATTATTGTTATTTTTATATCTTCCACTGACCGCTGCCTCCCTTCTCCCATGGTTTCTGCTGTTCTTACCCTTGGGGCTGGGGGTGTGTGGTTATGTATTGATCACTGTGATCGGTTCCTTCGTCCTCCCCTCTTCTCCCCATCGTCCCTCTACCCTCCTGGTATTGCTTCTTCTAGTCCGGTTTCTGGATTCTAAGTGTCATGAGCTGTTCTTATCTCATATCTGTACCTGTGCACATGCTCCAGTCTAGCCCACAGTGAAAGGCAGGACTGGGGTCATGATAGGGGGTGGTGGTGGTGGTGGTGAGGAAGTCTTAAGGGACCAGAGGAGTGTCGTGTGTTTGTTTCATCGGTGCTGTACTGCCCTGGGAGCGCTTTGTATTGTTGTTGAGCGTTCACTGAGGACAGCCCAGACCTTTTGTTTTCTGACCTTCATCTGCCCTCAGAACCCCAGATCTGGGTTCCCGGCAAATCTAGCTAATACCCCCAAAGAACAATTGGACAAAAAGAGGAGGGAAAAAAAATCTTGGTGCTTTAATTAAAAATCCATGTTCGGCTTGCAGAAAGGAGCATAATTTTGCATCTTAAAATGCCTCTTTTCTCTTTGTAGCTGGTCTTTGCTTATAAACAGATCTGGCTCCGCGTCACGTTAATTTAATTTTATCGGGGCTGCAGATCAGCCCAGAACGCTATTAATTTGGGTTTGACTGCCAGCTGCAAACAACATGCATGGATGCCCACTTTTCAGCCAGGTAATCGTGTAGTAATTATGAAGCCTGTTGTACACAATCTTGCTTTAAATAATCCTCGCTTCATTTTCGGTCCACATAGATAAAAAAACCATTTTGTCAGGATTTTGGAAATAGGAAATCAACTTGACGATTTTGATCAAAACCAGCGGGCGTGAATGGCAGCGTGCTCTCGGGAACAATTCATCGACAAGTTGCAGGGTTGTCTCTCGGCCCTGCCTTGTAGATCGGCAGGGAGTGCTCCAAGATAGAGACGGGGTGCCGGTGGGGGCCCCGGATTCACACACACCTGGCTTCATCTCTGAGTCACGGGGCCAGAGAGTCAGCTTTGGAGGAATTTTTGGACCATCTGGAATCTAGGCAATGCCACTCAGGAGATGGGGACCTGGGCAGGCACTTTATTTGAGTGATTGCTGCTTGGCATCTCCTTGGTTAACGTGCAGGCATGGCTACATGGGAATTGGATGAGATCATGTATAGTGACAGCATGTTGGACTTTCCCTCCATTCCCTTCCCCACCCCCCATACCATTTCTTTATGCCTTTGCCACCAAGAGCCCGTGACTTCTGCCAATCGACAGCTTTGTTTTGGAAGAAGCAGATGAGGTATTGGGGGGAGGGTTTGCAAATTATATGTCTATTCAAGGAGCCCTGATTGGGTAGAGGGTTACGAGATGGGTCAGTTTGAAACAGACCAGCTGTGCCCGGCACACCAGTTCAATGTGACGTTCAGATAACAGTTGGGTACTTTTCAAAGGGAAGGATTACTTTAGAAATGCCAGGATGTCTGCTGGGCCACTTGCTGCGTCTGGCGACCCTCCCTATGGGGTCCTACGCTGTAGGACTTCTTGGCTTACTTAGGGTCTTGCTTGGTGCTTAGGAGCGTTTCCCAGACACCTCTTCTTGGCGTCAACTGCAGTTGGGTGTGTAAATATCTATGGATTCAAACTCTGCAAGCATGCCTGCCCACCCCCACGCCCCTGTCTGCCCCCAATCTGGCAAAGTCCACCCAGGCATTATCAGGTGACATCTCACCGTTCAATATTAGGTGACATATCACCGTCAGAAGCCAAATTTTATTCCACTTTCATGTCTCACCCCCGCCAGCCTGAGAAGGTCCTCAAGCCCCTCCCAGCCCCTAAAAGGAATAAAACAGTGGAAATGCAGGCAGTTCTAATGCTGTGAAGTTAAGATTTTCCATCTGGAGGGGACCTGACTTGGTCAGGATTTAGAGGAAAAGGCAGCATGGGGTGGAGAGAGAGAGAAGGAGCGAGAGATGCATTAGCTTTGTTTGCTAAGTGCTTAAGAACATGATTGACTATAAGAAAGAAAATTCCCCAAACCCTAAAGGAAACATTAAATTTTATAGTGTATCCTCTTTTCCGTGGAGGAAACATTTGCAATCTGTTTTGGGTAGCTGCGGCTGAATCATTGCCTCACTCGGCAGGCACCCAAGGCCGCTGTTCCCGCCTCCTGCCCAAGTGTCTGCAAGCAAGCGCCACGGGGCCCCAGCAGCTCTGCAGACGCAGGCCCCAGGCAAGCTGCTGAGGCCAGGAGACAGAGTCTCACACCGCCGATGGGCCCAGTGGAGGTGGTGGTGTCGCAGCCGCAGGCTGCTCTGTGCCTGGGCTCCCTCTGTACCAGGCACAGCTCTCCGGGCCATCTCCCGTGGTACCATCACCACCACCACATCGGAGGGATCTATGGGATGCTGGCTTCCTGGAAGGGTCGGAAGCGATGTCAGTGTTTGTGCCCACATGTTACTGATGTTGTCCCCCCCTTTCCCTAGACCCACTGTCCTGTCCGACAGAGTGGAACTGCTCCTTGGGGTTTCTGAGGCCGTTAGTCTTTACCGAACTGGACAGCCTCACCTTTCTCCCTGAGAGTGGCAGGTGGACTAGAACTGCTCACCTGTCAGATATAGCAGACCCTCGCTTAACCTGCCACGCCACAGGGCTCCTCTCTATCCCGCAGACTATTCGAGAGAGTCCAGTGCCCCGACCTTGGCCAGCAGCTGCAGGAGGAGCGTAGCGTGCCTACTTGCCTTTCACCCTGATTGTTGAGTTTCAGGACTCAGGCCCTTGGCCTTACGCTTGGACACACGGGGGAGGGGTGGGTCCTGATCACAAGCTCCTGGGCGCCAGGCTGTTGCCTCACAGTCACTTGGGAGACAGCCCTCCCTCTTAAGGCCTGAGAGAAGGGGGAGCTTGTCCCAAGACACAGTGTGGCTTTTGCTTGCCGCATGGTCCTTGCTGCTCATCCTGAAGTCAGAGAAGCAGGAGCCCCCTCCTTTTGGTGACCCTCGAAAGCCTTGACCGTGGTCAGTGGAGGCTTCTAGGCTGTTCTTTCCCTGAGGCTGAGCCCAGCATCCTTATTTCACGCACGAGAGACAGGAGCAGCCGGGGTGAAGTGAAGGGGGTGGCGAGGGGCCCCAGAGCCCCAAATCGTGTCACGCCAGGGGCTCCTCGATTTGGAGCAGAGATGGGCATGGCCACTCCCTTTGAAAATCTCCCCAGAGGATGCAGTTCCGAGGGGGCAAGCACTTCATTTCTTACCGAGCCTTGGCAGGCAGGAAAGGGCATCGTGCTTGGTAAAGTAGAGGGGCAGCCAAAAAGAGGAAGACCCTGGAAGAGGTGGACGCCACCGGCACTGCGATAAGCTACATTGTGCGGATGGGCGGGGCCGGGCAGTGTTTCCTTCTGCTGCGCATCGAGCTGCCGTGAGTCAAACCGCAGAGGCAGAGCTGCACCAGAGCCAGCTGGCAGACCTGGCAAGCCTGTCCGTGAGTCTCTGACTTGCAGCAAGTAAGTACCCTCTGCCCTCTACTTACGCCGACTCCCCTTCTCTCTCCCGCCCCGCCACAATTGCGGAGTCAACTCTGACCCTTCGTGACCTTATACGTCCTGCCAAGGGCCGTACATCTCCTTGGGAGCAGAGAGCCAGGCTCCCGCCCAACAGGGACCCACATGGAATCCATGCGCCAGTGCCAGGTTTAAAATAAAACAACCAGAGCCACCCTGATACCGGGCACGGGCGCGCCCAGACAGTACAATGCAGCTCCTTCATTTTCCGCATAAAGAATACAAATCACACCAGCAATTTCCCCTTGAATGAGACGGCACCCTTAGAGCGATGCCCCCCCGAGCCTCCTCCAGGTACCCCGTGTTAGCTAGAGGGAGCACGTCTCTGGGCTTTGTGATCACGGGAACAAACAGGCTGAGAGCATGCTTGATTTTTTTGAAAGAGGGTCCTCCAGCTTTTGGCTAGTCTCATGAAAGCTGGTCTCTGCCCGCTTTGGCGGAGTTCTCCGCACAATGCCACTGCCCCCCGTGCTACAATCTCCACTAATTGCTACTTGAACAAAAGCCACATTGTGCAGCTTCTCAGCTGCTCTGTCGTCTGAGAGTGGGACTGGCCCACAGGTCTGAAGCGCTCTCCTTGCGGAAACCATCTTCCCCGGACCGGCTGGGCTCAGCTGCCCTGCAGAGGAGGAAAGCGTATTTTCACACCCGGCTGGAGTGTCTTTCCAGGAAGGAATTTTCAGCAGTGAGGGGTGGAGGGTGGGGTGGGGAGAAGGCTCCAAACTCCACCTCCTTTTCACATCTGTGCCACTGAGAAGACTTAGGGCTGTGATCAAGGAAGCCTGGAAGAAGGGGGGCTTGTCCCCAATGGCCTGCCTGCGTCGCCTCAACCACACATGCTTTGCGCATTTCAAGAGGTCACTTTGGGGCTTGGAGGGCCCAGGGCTGGTCCTGGGTAAAGAACACGGAAAAGGGGGACATCTGGTGAGGACCCCCTCCCGCCCATCATGAATGCTCCCTGGGTGTTCAGGGGCCCCTAGGTGGGCTCAGACCAGGATGCAGTCCCAGAGAATATTCTGTGCTTGGGCCCCTGGAAACCTGGAGGCCCAGGCTTCTGTGGTTGGGAGAGGTCAGAGCTGCCGGCTAGGTCCTGTCCCTCAGTCCACCATTTTGAGACCTTGTAGGGTCACTATGAGGCGGAGGCAGTGAGTCTAACAGACAAGTGGACCGTCTGAGGATCTGATAGGGACCCTGATAACCATCCTCAGTTTCAGGGGCTTCAGAGATGGGCACAGACAGATGCATCAGCTGCCTCATCCCCTCAATTCCCCTTACCCATTGCCCTCTGGTCTGGAGGTCAGAGTTAAATGAGCTGATAAGCATTTCCAGGGAGCCCTGCTGGTGTCGTGGTTATGTGCTGGGCTGAGATTCTTGTGGTCGACACTTCAAAACCACCAGCAATTCCTTGGGAGAAAGACTGGATTTTCTGTTCCTCTAAATAATGACAGACTCAGAAACCCACAGGGGGTCCCCAGGAGATAACACTGACCGGATGGCAGTGAGTTTTTTTTTTTTTTTTAAATAAGTGTTTTCAAGGCTGTAATCCTTATACAAGCAGGTTGCCCTGCCTTGGCCCTGCAGGGAGGCTGGGAGGTTGGAACTGCTGACCTTGAGCACCCAGGCTCCTCCCACCACTCCAGAGAGCACATTAATCTAACCCTTTCGTGACTGTTTTCCACTTTGATTTTTTTTGTGACTGCCACATGTTTTGATGGTGAAGTCAGGTCCCCCTCCCCACCACACACACCCTCCCGGTGATTTGGAGTTTGAAGCAATTATGTAGGATGCGGATGTCCTGAACATTCTGTTGGGAGTCGGTGTGCATTAGAGTCAAACTAGGTCCTGTTAGGGTTTCAATGGTTGATTTCTACAGAACAGTAGCCTGCCAGGCCTTTTCTCCAAGGTGCCTCTGGATGACCTGGCACAACCGCTGCCCCAACCTCCCCCCCCCCCCCCCCCCCACCGCCTGTGGTTAAGTGAGGACAGTGTGTTAAGTGTTTTTTCTGGGGATGCTGGACTTACAAACACCCAGTAAGTCTTTATTCAGGTATGGCCATTTAGTTGTCTCGTGGTATAAATGTGCCCCAATTTCCATGCTTCTCCTACCCTGTCTTTGCCCTTGACACTGAGCAACGATCAACCAGACTCATCTCTTATGAGGCCAACATTACCCTAACAAACCCAGACAAAGGCGTTACAAAAACAAGACAAAACAACAGCAACAACAAAAACATAGGGTTGCGACTTCCATGAGTCTAAATTCAAAAATCCTTCGCAAAATATCAGCAAACCGAATCCAGCAACATCAAGGTAGTAAGTGTAGATAAATATTGAAAAATAAGTCACTGTAAAGGAGGAGAGAAGATATGATAATCCCAGTAGATACAAACAAGTGCTCCCAGAGTTTTAGTTAGAATAATCTTGAAGGTGCACGGTTAAACAAACGTCTCTAGCCACACAAAACAATGCTGTTTATCAGGGAAAGGAACAGGGATTGATACCTGCAGTGTGGAGGATGCTGAACAGAAGAGCTCACGGTGGATAATCAAAACCCAAGCCCCCCAAGACTCCGCCATGGAGTTGAGACTGACTCCGAGAGATCCTACAGGATAGGGTAGACTTGCCCCTGTGGGTGCCTGAGGCTGTAACTCTTCATGGGAGTAGGGCGCCCATCTTTCTCTCAAGGAGTGACTGGTGATTTCTAATGCCTAACCTTGCAGTTAACCAACATATTAATACACACTGTCTTTTTTTCAGATATCAAATTTTATTAGTGGTTACTAGAGTCAGTATATAGAAAGTGGGGGTGGTGGGTAGGGATGATGGAAAAACTACATAGGTCATGGAATGTTAGCTTGCAAACAGATTCTTGTAATTGCTGTCACATTAACTCTTATATTAGGCATAGTTCTCTAGAGAAACAAAACCAGGACATTTGTGATTATATATATATATATATATATATATATATATATTACTTATATATGTATAAATCCAGAGAAAAGGAATATAACAGCTAATTAGTTCACACAGCAGTACAAAGGTTCAGTACAGTTCAACTCACTTCTGTGGAACAGCAAATATACTGAAGGTCCTTCAACTTACTGGGGCTTTATTCAGGTCAAGGTCAAGGAAGCAGACAGCAGGGTGGGCCAGTAGTGAGGGAGCTCAGTGACGCAGGCCCTGATGGGATTTGGAACTCAGGTGATGTGAGGTGACAGGATTCACCAGTCTCGAGCACAGGCAATGTACCTCCCGGCAGCATAGCGGGGCAGGCCTTAAAGGAGCCTCAAGTTCTAGTGACAGGATCCACGGGCTGGGTTGGCCCACAGGTAGAGCAGCACACACTTGAGGCAAAGAAGCGGGTCAAGCAGCAGCTAGCTGGTCCAAATCACTAGGGAGGAACAGAAGGGATGCTGGCTGCCGAAGGAATTTATCTCAGTTGCCCTCAAGCTACACCTGGTTAAACTTTGCCCACCTGTTCCTACGGAGGCCTAGTCGGCACAATACACTTAACTCTCACACCCCAACACCACAAGCGCTCCTTCTCGCGGCGCCTCTTCCCATTCAGATGAAATTCTAAATGCGGCAGCAGCAATCAGTGTTGACAAAGGCACACTGGTGGTGGAGTGGATTATGTGCCGGGCTGCTGAACCCCACGGTCGGCAGTTGGAAACTGCTACTTCTTGGGAGAAAGACCAGGCTCTCTACTCTTGCAAAGAGTTACCGTCTCGGAACCCCCCAGGAGAAGTTCTGTCCTGCCTTATAGAGTCCCTGCGAGTAGGGCTTGATGGAGTGGCAGTGAGTTTGGAATGAATAAGGACAGGCATTAGATTAGTGGCTTCTCAAAGCTGGCCATTAGACTTGGCTGACTAGCTAACTGTAAGGTGACACGAGGAAGCTTTGGGGTCTGAAAATGTCCCTTATAATGATTCCTTTTTTTTTTTTTTTTTTGGCTTCTACATTTTGTTGTTGTTGAAAACACACACAGCAAAACATACCCTTGTTGGACAGCTCCTACCCATCCAGCTTGGCACATCGATCAGATTCTCATCGTGCAGTCACTCTCACTTTTCTGAGTCGTACCTCCTCTGGCCGCACAAACACCCCCAAACTCCCTGTTCCCAATGTTTTCCACCTGTTCTTCGCCGTCATCGTTGGTGATTTAATCCATGGAGATCGATCTCAAAAGAGCCTACTGCTCAAGACAGAACCACTTTTTTAGGGGGAGGGGGGGCATCACTGCCTCAGGTGGTCGTGGGAGCTGCCCGTGCTGCTCCTGAGAGGTGCTGCTGGATTTGAACCACCAAGCCCGTGGGCCGCAATCCTGCACTCAACCACTTATGCCACTGGGGCTTAGCTCAAGACAGAACCTTTTATAGAGTTCAGCTAAACGATGATTTTAAAATGACCTTATGGGATATTTTTGGTTTAAGGTTTAAAGTTTATCCTAGGACAATTGATTCAGAGGTTCACCCACACTTCAAGGTTTCAGAAAGTTTGGGTTGTAGGAGAATGCACTTCCCCCCTTTCCACCAGGATTCTTCTTTGAAATATTGGATCACAATGTTCAGGAATGGTAGCCGGGCACTGACTATGGTCTCAGGGCAGGAGAGGCAGTTAGTCACATGTTTCATATTCTCTTTCTGTACCTCCCTCTTCTTCTTCTGTTTCTGCAAGCGAATAGCATTTGAACAATGAACTAGGACGTGGAAAAGAGGCACCAAATGTGCTATTCGATGAACTGATTGGGATGGGACGTCCCGTGAAACCATGGCTGATGCCTCCAAACTAAGGAACTACATACCAGGAGGTTCTTGGTTGTACACAATCAGTTTCATCCACGATACTCTTTTAGTTGTGGTTGCTGTAGCTATATCTATCACATAACTTTTGCCAATTCAGCTTTTCACAGATATACAACATATTGACAATTAAATCATCCGCTGTGCACTCCTACCCTTTATCAAAGCAAAATTTCCATCCTTGCTCATCCCTCTTTCCCATAACCTTCCACCCATAATAATCACTGATGAAGTTTGGTCTCTACACTTTGACTTTTTCTTTTTTAATGTAAATGAGGGCACACAGTATCTGCCTTTTGTGATTGGGTTGTTTTGATTGACATAATGTCTTCTAATCCCATCCACATTGTAGCATGTATCCCGACTTCATTTCTTCTATGATAAGTAGTATTCCATTACATTTATGCACCACAATTTACTTATCTGTTCATCTGTTGATGGGTGTTTAGGCTGTGTGCACATTTTGATTGCCACAAACATTGTACATTGTTGTACAAGTCTTTTTAAGAGTCTGCTTTTGGTTATCATATATACTCAAGTATCAGCTGACCTGATTATCAGTTGAGACACCTAGTTTTACCATAAAAACTGCAATAAAATGTGCTGAAAATACGAACAATGTATTGAATGTTATAAGAGATGCAAGAGCCCCCCCCAAAAGTATTTAATTAAAAAAAACCCCAAAAAACTGGATATCGCATTCTAGAAGTAAACTTAATGGTTTAACATTGAAAAAATGTGCTGAAAAAATTCTGCTTATACACAAGTATATACGATATATATACAGGAGTGGAATTGCTTGGTCATATAGTAGGAAGAAGTATTTTGTTGGGTATAGGTTGGTAATATTTTCCCCTCAACCCCAGAAAAGTGCAAAGTTGCCTACAAAGAAGACCCACTGAAGACCAGTCTTTAATTTTTAGCAAAGGCCATTTGCATGAGGAGGCAGTAAGATAGCTTTTCCCAGAGCTGCTGTCTTTGGTTTTCGGAAGTTTGACTGTCTGCATCATGGTGATTTTCTTTTAGGGTCTATCATCTTCGGGGTTCGTTCAGCCTTTTGAATGCCTATCTTCTCATCTTTCATAATCCCAGGGAACTAATTGCTCTGAAAGGGATTGCATTAGAAAGTGCTGGATAGAGTGGGGGAAATAGGTGGAACTGAACTAAAAGTAATGCAATAGACCAGGCTTGCTGGCAGACTGATGTCTGGTGGAACTCCTGAGACCAGGTCACTGGGCTTTGGTCACTCCTCAGGCCTAGAACCGAGCTCACCCTTTGGTTTAATTTTAAACCGACAAATAGATGGATCTGCAAGGGGAGTCGTTATCATGATTCATGTGTGTATACCAAAGACTAAGCAACCATTTGAAATCGGGGGAAGCAGTTACCCAAGGACAAAGTTCAGGAGGATTAGGAAAGAAAGATTAGGATTGAGGACAGGAAGTAGAGGGAGAAGGTAGAATGGATGATGTTGCATTGAGGGAATTGCAAAGAATGTGATTAGACAGGACACATCTGAATTGCTGAATGTAAAACCAATGACAGGGAAGGGGGACTGACAGTGACTGTATCGGTGGACTCTGATGTAACAATGACTGTGAGCATGGCACAGGACTGACTGGGCAGTGTTTCATCAATTGCTGCAATCTCAGCTGGACACCTCACCGCACTGATATGCTGTTTGATTTCCTGATGACTGCATCCATGGAGTTTGATTATTGGTCCAAGTAGAATGAAATTATTAACAACTTCAATTTTTTCTTCATTTGCCTACCTCGTGATGAAGATTTTCTTCTTACTCACATTCAGGCCTAATGCAGACTGAAGACTCTTTGATCTTCCCTAGTAAGGGCTGAAGTCATTAATTTTTTTCAACAAGCAAACGTGTGTCACTGTGTACTGCATGCTGTTCACGGCTATTCATCCAATCTTGACGCCACATCCTTTTTATTTGATCCAGCCTCTGGGATTATTTGTTCATGGGGTAATGACTTCAATTCTCAAGTCAACCCACGGAGGTAGATGCCTCCATCTCATCGATGAAGCTTCTGAAGCTCAGAAAAGCTTACTGAGTACCCCTGATCACACACACAGTGTGTGTGTATGTGTGTGTGTGTGTGTGTGTGTGTGTGTGTTGGAGGCGGGGACTGCTGGCTTTGATGCCCATAGCCTGTGCCCTTAACTGCAGATCGTAACCATTCCAATAGAAATGCACTGTAGATGCCTAAGCAAAATACCCTTGTGGAGTACCAGAGATGTCAACAATGTCATAAGGACTTCTGGATGTCAGCCAACCTACATAAATTCTGATCAATAAGGCTCCCTTCAGGTCAGGAGTTCACTGACTCGGTGTGCAGGGCTGGTGGGGCTCAGGCAGAGGGAGTATGGATTTTAGGCTGCGTGGAGACACGGAATCAGGGTTGAGCTATGACTCATAAAGTGAGGCTCTGAGACCCTTTTGGTAGTTTGCTGCTGAAGTGAGCAGCAGGGAATCCTGGCATGTTTTCTTCTGTTTTAGTTTTATTTTTCGTTTGTGGTAAATTTGCCTCTTCTGAGGGGGTGGGCGAGTATTTCATCCCCTCCCATGAAAGCCTCCATCTGAAGTGACCAGAGAGGGGATTGAGACCCTGCAGGAGAGCTGGGTGAGGCCGGTGATGTTGTGTCTTATCTCCGGGGATGGGAACCCTGCATTCTGACCAGCGAGAGGAAGGGGAGTCCAAACACCTGGGTGCTCGGGTGACCTGGATGCGCTGGACAGGTGGGCTCCCCCTGTCCCTCGACTTGAGCAAGCATGATGTCCTTCTCCAGGGACTGGAAGCTCCTGAAAATAGGAGCAAAGAACCCAAGCAGAGTCTCGCCATCCTGGCCACTAAGGTAAAGCGACCAAACGTCCTGCTTTTGGCAGGACAGTCCCGCTTTTAAACAATTTTTCCTGTGTTCTGTGACTTTTTAAAAAGTCCTGATTTTTTGAAAGAATGCATGACAAGCTAGAGAACGACAGGAGAACGGGAAGGGAATATACCCCCTCTACACACACACACACACACACACACACACACACACACACACACACCGGTCAATGGTGTCCCGTTTTACCAATGTTAAAATCTGGTCACTTTACCCAAGGAGCACTCTGGCCATACTTCTTCCAAGACAGACTCATTTGTCCTCTTTGCGGTCAAATGGTCCATTGAGTACTCTTTGCCAGCACCGCAGTCCAAATGCAGTGATCCCTCTTTCAGCCTTCCTTATTCAGTGTGCAACTTTCACATGCATATGAAACACTTCAGGTGCACCTCAAAGTAATATCCTGGCATTTCAAGACTCTAAAGAGGTCTTGGTGGAGCACGTTTACTAGTATAATGCATCTTTTGCTCTCTTGACGGCTGTTTTCATGAGCATGGGTTGTAGAATACAGAAAAGTCAAATTAATAAGAATAATTTCATTTCCTGGAGCATGTTTCAACAGGAATGCCGATGAAGAAGTGGGTGAGGCTTTGGGCTTCTAATTGGGAGGTCACCAGCTTGCTCCAAGGGAGGACTCGAGGCAGTTCTGCAGGATCTCTGTGAGCTGAAACCAACCCAGGGGCCTGCGTTTGAGGGCGAGCGTGTCATAGTTAGAGCTCAACCTATTTCTTCTTGCTCTTTTTTTGTAAGCATTTATTAATGTGTGTATATACATATACATATATATATATAT
>PVJH01013001.1:0-62153 GCA_004026705.1 Nesogale talazaci | reverse complement strand
AGGGGGAACTGAGCACACTGATCGATATATAATCCCTTCTCAGAGGGACAGACAACAGAAAAGTGGGTGAAAGGGGACATCCGTCAGTGGAAGACATGACAAAATAATTTATAAATTATCATGGGTTCATGACGGAGGGAGAGAGGGAAGGGGAGGGAAAAAATGAGGAGCTGATACCAAGGGCTCAAGTAGAAAGAAAATGTTTTGAAAATGATGATGGCAACAAATGTACAAATGTGATTGGCACAATGTGGGTATGGATGGATTGTGATAAGAACTGTATGAACCCCAATAAAATGATTAAAAACAGAAACACCAAGTTCACTGCCCTGAAGTTGTCTCTGACTCACAGCAACCCTCAAGGTCGGGGCAGGGCTGCCCTGTATGTCCTTGAGACTGTAATTGTTTACAGGAGTGGGAAGCAGCTTGTGGCTTCAAACTGCACACCTTGCAGCTAGCAGCCCAGTGAGCAATCACTAAGTGGTCAGGGTCCACGCTTTAACAAAAGAGGTATGATATTCTTCAACCCCCTTCCTCATATCTGCTAGCTGCAAAGGAAGTGTGCTTGCTAGAGGTGACCTTGGGCTGAAAATCACACAGTGGAACAAGAATGAAGACAGCTTGGTCTCTGGTGCTTTGAGATCTATCCAACCAGCTTTGGGGGATAACCTTCTTCCTCTTTTATTTTGAGCTTGTTAGAGCAGGAACTGGTGCCACCTAATGTGAGGGAGGGACAGGCAAAGATAAAACTGCAAAGCAAAAATCACTGCTGTCAAGTCAAGTCCCTTCATGAAAGTCTTGTGTAGAACTTCTCCCTAGGATTTTCTTGGCTACAGTCTTTATGGAAGCAAATTGCCAGGCCTTTCTTCCATGGCGCTGCAGATGGGTTCAAACTGCCAAGCTTTAGGGTAATCAACTCACTTCCATCAAGTTGATTCTGACTTGTAGAACAAGGTAGAACTGACCCTCTGGAGGTATGAGACTAACTAGGTAGCCTTTCTTTCTCCTTTGGAAGGGCTAGTGGTTTTGAACTGCTGACTGCACTACCTGGGACTAAGGCAAGAGGCAAAGCAAAGGACATGGTGTGGAGGTGGCTGCAGCTCCCTAAGTGAGAGGTCAGATTGGATGGGTGGAGTAGGAGCGATGTGGGAGTGTTGAGAGAGATATCGGGTACAGAGAACTGTGCTGGTCAATTCAAAACTGAACGGGAGTGTGTGGGGCAGACAAGCTAAGGATGCCTCTCTGCATTGGGGGGTTTGATGGATTGATTTTGCCCGAGTAACTGCCAGCCCCTGAGTTAGGGAACTGGAGAGCACACAGTGAACATTTCCATGAGACCAGTTTGTAATGCTGCTGATGTCTGGCATTTTGTCCCTTGAATTGGTGTACCCATGCCACAAATTTGTAGGGAAATGGCCCACTATTTGAATTGATGCAAATGATGTGCCTACTGTGTGCATTTCAATGCTCTTCCAAATACCTCTGTAATTTCCTCTTTTCAAGAAGAGAAATGACCTTGTAATCTCTTGGTGGTGGGTGTGGGTATGGTGGGAGAGGGAAGAGAGCTGATTCCTTAAGTAATATGGAATTCTCCCTCGGAGCTCTGAGGCGGGAGGAAAGCCTACACCTGGAGCCCAGAGTCTTGGGGCATAAAAGAAGGCCACGAAGGATTTCGTCCTGGTCCCTCCTGCACAGGCTGTGCTCACCCGGGATTTGTGCTTTGGCCAGGTGAGGGCTCTGTGTTTTAGCTCATTTGCACCTGCGCCTTAAGTTGGGTTGCCCGAGTCACTCATCTGTGAAGAAACTTGGCACCACTGAGGATGGGATTATGTGTGTGTGCGTGCGCACACTTTAAGTGAAGCTGGGATTTCCGGGTTGGGTTCTATAGCCTATGGCTTTGTTTTTAGTATGTGCTAGCGAGTTTACATCTTCCGTTTGTTTCTTCCATGTTGAAGTTTAGAATCCCATCACTCTGGAGGAGGAGGTGAGGAATTGGCAGGAGACAATTGGTCTATCCAAGGGCAAGACTGCCCAGCGCAAGTCACACTTTAAGTCCAACGCAGGACATCTGCCCTGAGACTCCAAGCTAGAATCCTCAGAATAAGTAAAAGGAACTGCACTCATGGTTCTTACTTTCTCAAATATTTTGGCTACTATTACTGTAAGGCGGGGGTGCTCACACTTTTCAGCATGCAAGCTACTAATAAAATGATCAAGTCAAAATGATTTACTAACGACAAAAATGCAAAACATATATTTATATCTATTATTACATCTATTCATAAATGCATTGAGAATTCTTTATATGTACAATGTATGTTTATGTACCTTGCAAAACTGTATTAGTCCATATTGCACAACACAACACAATTAACTATGTAGATTTTTCGTCATTATCTGAATTTACTCTGATGATTTGCACTGAATGGAATGAGCCAGGGATGCATAGTCCAGACAGTAGCTGCTGACAGCCAGCCTCAAGCACACTTCCAAGTGATCATCAGTCATGGTGGAATGATACTGGGACTTAATCATCTTTATGTGGGAAAAGGCTGACTCACACAAATCAGTAGAGCTGAATAATGCAGTCAAAGAGGTAGCACATTTTTTTCATGTTTGGGTACTTTCCTTCTTCTAGCAAGTTCCAGAACTGTTCATTTGCTCTAGACTTCAGCTAAATGTTGGCTTGTAGTGTCAAAATCTCCCATTCCATATGAAAGTGATCAGTTTTTGCCTTCTCACTTGGTCCAGCTCCCCTACTCAGTTAAAAACCCTCTCTTATGTTTAAGAGAATAAAACCAAGGTCTAAAGGTTGGCGATAACTTAGCTCATCAGTTTTGCTGCATTTAGCACAACTGTTTGCACACGTGTTTGACACCTAAGATTGCACCTGATTGGCTGTACTGTATGTCAGTTGGGTGATGGGATTGATGACAGACTTAAGTATATTTTTTTAATGCCATGCAATCAACCCACACTACATTTGCGATTGAGTAGTAGATCGTGATCGACATATTGAGCACCTCTGCTGTAAGGTATCTAAATTCTATGATAAATTTTTACACTATACAGTACCCATACAGGTACAATTTCAAAAGAAATGATAATACAATTTCAGGATAACAGTGCACTGCCATTGAGCCCATTCTGATCGTGATAACCCTGTATGCAGGGGAGAACTGCCCCTGTGGGTTTCTGACTGTAACTTGTTAGACTAGAAAGCCCCACCTTTCTCCAAAGGAGTCCTTATTGGTTTCAAACCGCAGACCTTGTGGATTATAGCACATCCTGTAAGCACTATACCACCAGGACTCCAGTTAAAGTCAAAGGACAATGGAAAAGAAGAAGCCCCTCTACAAGTGGGGTTGACACAGTGGCTGGAACACGGTGCTCTTAAACAAGGACAATTGTGAGGGTGGCGCAGGGCCAGGTTGGGTTTCCTCCTGTCGCTGTTCATGGGGATGCGGGGCATTGGCGCCAACTCAACAGACCCAACAGCAGCACCAACCACCAAAGTAGACTTAGAGAAAGAGATTTCGATGCAACTAGTCCTTGGAGATGATCCTAGGAAAGGCAAGGGAGGGAGGACACCACTATCCTGTGCTGGCATTCTTGTACAAGGCCCTTCTTTAGGTAAGTAGACTTCCTCATGTTCAGGACCTGTGGAGCGAAAGGAATTTCAGAAATGTTTTCCTAAGCGGCAAGAAAGATTGATTATTGATTTTCTAAATCTTGCTTTTCAGTGGTTTAGGGGATCTGTTGAATTGGATTGCATCCCTCCAAATCAAGTATTGTTAATCCGAAACACAGTAGTATTTATATTCCCTTTTGGGGAATGGGTTGTCTTTGGTTTGTTAGTGAAGCATCCTTAGTTTAGGGCATGATTTAAGCCAATCTCTTTTGAAATATAAAATAGTTTAAGCAAGCAAGCTAAAAAGGAGAGATGGTGAAGGAGAAATTCCATATCACATGAAGACTACTGAGGAACTAAGGAACAAAGTCCTTCTTCCAGAGTCTGCAGAGAGGACACCCCCTAGAGCTGGCCAGAGACATCACTAGAGGCATGAGGGCTATATGGAACTGACCAGGTAACACTGTCAGTGGGTTGACTCCAGCTCTCTGCTGAAGTGTTGTGTCATATTTCAGCAGAAATGTATTGTTTTTATTAAAATACCCTATAGTTATAACAACAAAAACATTTTTGTAAGCCCAGCTTACATGTATCAGTAGCCTACAAAGGTAAGATTCTACTCTGACTTACAGTGTGAACTTTCTGAGGTGCTCCCATCAGAGCTGTCATTTTTACTGGATTATAATGATGCTGCTAACCACCTGGCTCCATCCATACATACTACAATGCCCCATTGCTAGCTTTTAAATAGCTATTGATTTTGTCAAATTACCTGGCATTTTGGCTAAAATATTGTGGTCACTAGTATTTGCAAAACTGTATAATTACTTTTTTGAGAATGAAATCATAATTAGAAGAGGAGAAAATTTTAAAAGATATTTCCACTTAGTTACTAATACTGTAGCTAAAAATGGTGTAATTCAACATAGATATATTCTATAAAATAATTATGTTATAGCATTCATATAAGAAATATTACATTTAGGCAATTTACAACTATATTATCCCTCATATCCTAAAGTGAGAATCAATATTAACATTATTTTATTGTCTAGAACAGGTGAAGGTCAGAGGCTGGAGTGCAGGGGAGGTGACACCATGAGTTACTGCAGCATGGACAGAAGCCCTAGTGATACCACTACGTCCAGTGCCCTGACTTCAGATTAGCCTCCTAAACTGTGAGAAATGAAATGTCTGTTCCTTAAAGGCATCCACTTGAGATATTCTGGCATAGCAGCCCTAGATATTAAAACAATACCCCACTACCCAGGGAGATCTGTGTATATATATAGCGAGAAAGAATATAACAGCTAATTAGTCCACACAGCAGTACAGAGGGTTCAGTCCAACTTCCTTCCATGGAAGAGTTAATAAACTGGAAATCCTTCAACTCATGTGAGCTGCCAGGTCCAAGGTCAAGAAATCTGACAGTCCTCCCTCAGGAAAGGCAAACAGAGTCTGCCCAGAGGCAGCAAACAGTAGGGTGGGTCACTAACCATCAGTAGCTTGGGAGTTTAGCAAAACAGGCCTAGATCGGTTATTGAATGAAAGCAATGCAAGGCAGCAGGATCCACCAGTCTCAAACTATATATGCACCAGAAGCATGGTGAAGCAGATTTCAAAGGAGCCTCAAGCTCTAGCAACATGATCCATAGGTTGAGGCAGAGAACTAGCTAAACTAGCAGCACACTCCAACACATTCCAGTCATCAGAGAGCAAGAGAGGGGTGGGTCATTTATCTCTTTGCCCTCCAATCACACTGTGACCTGATTAATCCCACATGTTTCTATTGGCCAAGTTGGCACAATAAACCTAACTATCACAGCCAACCTCCAGTGAAGTGGGGAAGAATAAAGTGGGCGCTCATTGGTGGTATCTTCTACAAAGGACAATCCCTGGTGACCACAGGGAAAACCAGTGGGTGGAGAAAGAATGGGGAGAGGTGGGAGGGAGAGTGAGCTCAGCTGAGGTATTTGCATTCTTATCCTCACACCCCTGAGTCCTGAGCAGTCCAAGAGCAGGGGCTGATTAAACATCTTTCACGATGGAGTCAGAGGCACTTAGATCTGTGGTTTGTGAGTATTCTCTTCTGTGCTGCCTTAGCTCTTCTAAGTTTCCTTGATTCCTATTTATTCCAAATTTGGTCTTTGTAAATTTTTTTAAAACATCCCATAAATTCCATGGACCCTCTCATCAAAGTCCTCCTTCAATGAGTTTTTTACTTAGATTGTTTAGAGTTGGGTTCAGCTGTTTGCAAAAAGCCAGCCTAAAACAGAAGGTGCTGTGGAGGGAAAGAAACACAGGAGTGCTGACCCCTGTACTGTAAACATAGCTTGTTTTGGAAATGGAATTTCCTTTGTTATATTAATGAAGTCATGTCAGAGTAAGGTGGGTCTCAAACCTCATCATTTTGATTGGTGTCTTATAAAAAGAGCAGAACAGATGCCCTTGAATGTGCTTCTAACCACACGAGCACGGGGAAAGGTGCATGTCAAGACAGTCTGGTACATCTATGAGTCCAGGAGGGCCAAGGAAAGCAGCAATAGAATAGAAAGGAAAAGAGAAAAGGCAGGATTCCCAGATCCCATATTGTGATTTGGACTTCTAGCCTCCCAAATTGAGAGAAACCCCTCTTCTTTAAAGTCTCCTCCTTGTGGTCTGTTTTGTTACAGTGGCACTAAGTGGTTAAGAGAGCATGGACATGGAAGCTCAAACTTTTCCAACCTAAACCCCAGGGAGTGGGTGGAGGCAGATGTAAGAAGCTGCTGGCTGGCATCTGAAGGTCACCAGCCTGAGCAATGTATTCAGGGACATTTTGAACAAGAAGCATGAAGCTATAGGACAGCAAGCAGTGGGCACTTCAGTGTACTGGAGCCACCCCTTTCAAGGTAGGTAGATGGTCTCTGGCTGGTCTCATGTGGCAGACACCAATTCTACACACCAGCCACTCCCTCAGGTGGGCGAGCACTGAGCGCCTGCCCATGAAAGCCACCTCTTGATTTCAAAGGTCAGCACCTTACCTTGTGTGCACCTACCACCCTCTTATTTCAGACAGAAGCCTGGCTAGGAGTGATTGATATTTCAGCATGACCTGCTTGCTGGGGCCTTTTTGTCCTCTTTCTAGGTCTCACCCTTGAGCATCCAGTGATCAGGCAGGCCGCAGCTTGGTTAGCTTGTCAGCACAGCTGCTGGCTGGTGCCTCAGAGAGAGTCTGCAAAGCTGCAGCCTTCTCTGCTGACCGGGGGCAGACCCGAATGTAGGTAGCCCCGAGGGTGACACCCTCCATTACTCACAGACAGGTTGCAATTTGAACCCATCCAGAGTCCCCTCAAAAGACAAATCTGTGATCTGCTCCTAAAAGAGTACACGAAGTCCCCTTGATTTGGAATCAACTTCAACCATCTTATTTTTAAACTAGATTTTAGTCTATTTATACTACTTGATTTAGTATTGAGGGAAATAAAGCCAAATAAAGCAATTTCTCAAAATATTTATTGAGTCCATTGGATTTGGGGGAAATGGTGAGGTGAGAGTCATCATGGGAGCACAGTAGAGTGGTTAAAGTCTGAATTTGCACTCAAAGAGAAGAATTCCAGTCAGCTCTTAACTTGTCATTTTCCAGCTGCATAATGTAATTTTTCTGTCTTAGATTCATCACACAGAAAGCAGAATAATAGCACCTGCTTTATGGAATTCTTGGGGAGAGAGTTTAAATGAGACTTGAGGCAGTGCTCTGAGAGAAAATGATAAATGCTTAACAGAGATTCATCATTATTTATATCTGTGAGGGTCTCAGCAGGACACAAATGGCACCCTTAAGTGGAGATGGGGCTAGAAAATCCTAAATCTGGTGCTCAGGATGCCGGCCAGAGACCTCTGCTGCTTCCTGGGACTACAGGTTAGGTGGCAGGCTGGAGAGCTATGCAGGGCTAGAACCAGGAACTGTGGTCAGGTGACGGGAAGGAAGAGTGCAGTCCGCAGGGTGGAGAGGATGAGGGGGTTCTGCCAGCACATTGACGTGTATACCAATCACACCCCGCAGAAACTCCCCTTTCAGCTGGTTGTCTGACCACATCATGGATGGTAATTATATGACCTACCTGTATCAAACCCACCAACCACTCTGTGGGAGAAAGATGAGGTTGAGTAACAGTCTCAGAAACTATGTGGGGTTGCTGTTCGTTGGAATCTATTTGACGGCAAAGGTGTTCAGTTGTTGTGGGGTTGTTTTGGTACCCACTAGGGAAATGATATCTACAAACTTCTAGTTACTACCCAAAGGCAGACCTGGTTGCAAATGGCCTGCTGATGATATATAATCATTTATCCTTAGTTTGATGGTTATGCTTCCATCATTTGAAATGTTAACCAGCACTGGTTATGGGAAAGTTAGAGACATTGTAATTGAGCATACATCAATGCCCAGAGCAACCTAACCAGCATTTAGAATCTTACAGAAAGATCAAAGAAGGTTGCAGAATCAATCAATGCAGTCTACTTATAAATAAGACTGATGGATGGGTTGAAAAAAGAAGGACTATAATACTATATTTAATTCAATGAGAACTGAAACAGTAAATTCATAGGCTATAGAAACCTTTCAGAAGAAAAAAAAAATCTATGGACAATCAATTGATGCATTCATGAGGGGTCACTCACTTGTTTTCCTTGGAGTCTGCTTTAGGTATTCCAGAAACTTCATCAATAAGCATGACCTGGTCATTTCCTATTGTCTTCCGCAGACTTGCTTTGCACCTCCTTCAGCCTGTTCAGTGCCCAGAGCCCTAAAAGGATCTCTTCTCAATTTCCTCCCTCTGACTTCCCCTGAAGAGAACCAATAGAGAACATTGCAAAATCATACAAGAGAGATTATACAAGGGCTTCAGAAATACAATTCCCAGCATCTCTCTGGGAGTAAAATCACCCTCATTGCAACTGTCCTCTTTAGTTTAGGTTAAAAAGGAATACACAGAGTACTGGTGCCACAAAGAATTGGTCAAAGTTCAGCCATATTAGGGGGTGGTATGTAATCAAGAAGCAAAGGTGCTGAAGGAAGAAGTCTGCGTTGCACTAAAAGCATCAATGAAAATCAAGGTTCCCAGAATTGAGGAATACTGATTGAAATATGTCAACTGATGGGGTGGAAACACTCACTTGTCTATGCCAAGAGATTTAGAAAGCCTGGTCAATCAACTGGAAGAGACAAATATTTGTGCCCATTCCAAAGAAAGCTAAAAGTAATTAAATTATATTATGTTAAATTAAATTCTATTCATACAGGCAAGTAAAATTTTGCTGAAGATCATTCAAAAGGGGTTGTAGCAGTACATAGACAGGGAGCTGCCAGGATTCAAGAGAAGATATTTAAAAAAGGATGTCCTTCGTGATGTTGGCTGGATCTTGGTTAAAAGTAGAGAACGTCAGAAAGATCCTTACTTCTGTTTTACTGACTGTGCAAAGGAATTCGACTGTGTGGGTGACAATGACTTATGAGTAGCAACGAGAGTAACGGGATTCCAGAACACCTAATAGTGCTCGTATGAAACCTGGACAGGGACAAAGAGACAGACTTCCAATTAGAAAGCGGGAGTCCCGAATGGCTTCAAATCAGAAAAGTGTGTGTTAGGGTTGTCCTCCTTCACCTGATTTATTCAGCCGAACAAATAACTTGGGAAGCTGAACCACATGAAGAAGAATGCACAACAGTATCGAAGGGAGATTCATGAAAATCCTTTGATATGCAAATGACCGAGTACTGCTGACTGAAAGCAAGGAAGACTTGGAACACTTACTGATGAAGATCCAAGACTTCAGTATAAACTGCAACCCAGTGCAAAGAAAACAAGACTCCTCACAACAGGACCAATAGACAGCATCATGATAAACAGAGACAGATGGAAGTTATCAAAGATTTCATTTTGCTTGAGTCCACAATTAACATTCATGGAGTCATCAATTAAGAAATCCAACAAAGTATTGCATTTGGGTAAATATGCTACACCAGATTCCTTTATGGTATGAAAGCAAAGATGCTGCTTTGAGGATTAAGGTGTGTCTCCCTCAAGCCTAGGTATTTTCAGCTACCTCATATGCATATTGAATGAATAAGGAAAACCTGAGAAGAAATGAACATTTGAGTTATGGTGCTGGTCTACGGCCATACCACCCATACCAATCTTGTCAGATCTTGTCAGAATTATGGTGTTGGTGAAGAATTCTGAAAGTACCATGGACTGCCAGAAGAACAAACAAATCTGCGTTGGAGGAAGTAACAGCAGACTTTTCCTTAGGCGTGCTATCAGGTGGGAGCAGTACCTGGAAAAGGACATGATGCTTGGTAAAGGGTCAGTGACAAAAAGGAAGATCCGCAGTAAGATGCATTGGCCCAGTGGCTGCGGCAATGGACTCAGATGTAACGGCAACTGTGAGCACAGTGCAGGACCAGGCAGTGTTATCTGCTGTAAGTTGTGTCGCAGAAAGTTGAAGCCAACACAGGGCACCTACCTTCCCATTCCCCAACTGCAGCTCCACTTCCTTGAAGCAAATCTCTTTCTCTATCACTACACACACACACACACACACACACACATACACACACACACACACACACGGACTTAAAATAATGGTGGGAAAATGAGCAGAAAAGGTAATTGACACTTGTTCTTTTTCTGCCACTTAGCAACTCCTCTGAGCTAGAATGCTGTTGCTCCAACACCCCAGGATCTCCAGGTCCTCCTTATTGTTGACTTTAATTTCCTAGTTGTTCTCCTTTCTGTGGTGTTGTTTGCTCACCGCTCCCTTCCCTACCTCCTCTTCCCACTAAGTCCCTCTGGAACATTTAGTCCATTGTTTTCTCCTTGGGATTGCTTCCCATGACTATCTTATATAGGTAGGCAAACTGATAATAATGTAGTCAATACAAAAATAAAACAAAAAAATTGAATAAAAAGAGAAGAAAAAATGAAAAAAAAAGTATATACAAAGAAAAATAATAACTAGAAAAAAGTCCCAGAAAAGCATAGATAATTCCAGGTCTGTCCGCAAACTATCTTTATGACTATCTCTTCACTGGTCCTGGAAGGTTCCAGGAATTGCCCTCCTAGCATGAAGTCTATTTTGGGGGCTCTTAAAGGACTTTGTGCTTGGCTTTGCTCCTGTGTTAGTTCAGGTAGACTAGAGAAACAAACTCATAGACATGCATATGGAGATAAGGGAAAGGTTTATATACAAGAGCAACAGAACATTGAGAAAGCATCCCAACCCAGTTCAGTCCAAGGTCATAAGTGTGATATTAGCCCATATATCCAATAGTAGTCTATAAAGTCTTCTTCTGACTCATGAAGTGCATGCAATGATACCAGGACATTCATAGGCCAGTGGGCACAGAGTCTTGTGTATCCAGTGGCAGTAGAAGCATCCTGGTGCTGGCAGGGGCCTCCCCATGGCTCCTCGTTTCCAGGGCTCAGGGTCCACTAGCAGTGTCCATTGGCGGTAGAAGAATCTCAGTGCTGGCAGGGGTCTCTCTGTGGCCTCCCTGGCCCCAGAGGTCTGGTTCCATAGGGCAAGCCCATATGGCTTCTCCTCTGGCTCCTCCAGGTTCCAGGACTCGGGATCTCTCAGCATGTGGCCATCTTGTCTTGTCCGTAGACCGACTCCAAGAGACAGGGTCTATAGTTTCTCACCTCCATGGGAGAAATACCATGAGATTTCCCAGAATTCTCAGAGAAAGCCAGGCCCACACAGAGATTTCATTGGCTATCTCCAGACTGACAGGCCAGACTCCATCCCTACACTCTTAGTCAAATTGGTACCAGAGTACGTGACCGCCACAGGTCCTACTGGTGATCTGTTATGTTCCCTTCTTGGTTTGCCCCACTGTGGGGGTTCAAACTGGATTCACTTCCTGCCTTGTGTCTCCAGTATGGTCCTCTGTTGAGATAAACTACAGCCAGGGGTCATCAAATCTTGAGCTGTTGTTGGCCATATAGTAAAGTGACTTTTGGCAGGACAGTCCTGATCTTAAACAATCTTTCCCGCATACCATGGCATTTTTAAAAAGTCCTGATTTTGGTAAAGAAAGCATGACAAGTTAGGGAACGGCGGGAGAATCGGAAGGAAATATACCCCCCTACCCTACCCCACCCCACCCCGATCAATTGTGTCCTGCTTTACCAATGTTAAAATCTGGTCACTTTACCATACAGTCCTCTCCATGCCTTAACAGCTCCACACAGGAACGCTGTCTTCAGGGCTTGGTGTGCTGATATGGGGTCTAGAACCTCACTCTCCCTTTTTTCTTCTTGGTTTGCTTCCATGTGCATGTGGCAGGCCCACACTCTCTACAACCTATAGGTTGAGTGATATCCTCTGTAGCACATACTTCTAGGGAGGGGGTTAGTCTGGCTCTGACTTTGGCTGGCCCTGTAACCCACTTTTTTGATACGTTGCTCTATGTAGTTATGCTGCCCTCAGTGTGTGGTGCCATGGTGGGGTCTGTATGCACACTCCTAATTCTGTGGAGATATAAGGAGGGAGGTAAAAGGAAACAGAGGAAAGATCTATGAAGCAAAGCTATGGATAAAAGTACAAACATAGGTGTGTACTTATGTAAATATATTCATAAAATTAGAGGTATTGATGGACTTGGGGCCTCTGCTCAAGCCCTCCCTCAACACAAGAACACTTCATTCTAACACTGATGCTCACCCTGCCACCCCCCCACCCCCCGAACAGTTACTGAAGACAAAATGGGTGCACAAGCAAATGTGGTGAAGAAAGTTGACAGAGCCAGGCTATCAAAAGATATAGTGCCTCTGGTCTTAAAGACGTGAAGATAAACAAGTGACCATCTAGCTGAGAAGCAGGAGAAGCAGCAAAGTTCACATGATAGAAGCACACCAGCGTGTATGACCATTAGGTGTCAATGGGATCAGGTATTAGGCATCATGTACACCTTCATGTACATACTGTATCTTTAAAAGATCTATTAACTTTAATTGCATTTTCTAGGAACTTTTTGGAGCCCCCTCACATACATGGAAAAGGACATCATGCTTGGTGAAGTGGAGGGGGGAGGTCCAGGCAGTGCTTCGTGCCTCATGCAGGCGGTCACTATGGATTGGAGCTGGCTTGGTGGCCCCGAACAATAATGACATGCACATACTGTATCTTTAAAATATCTATTATCTTTTCACTCCATTTTTCCAGAAAATCTTTGGTGTCCCTGGTATATATTCATTTTGCCCAACTAAATCTGCATATACATTTTTATTTCTCAAATATAATGAGATTTGAAACAGCAAATGTGGCCGAGCTGAGTGCCAGTTAGTGACACCCACAGTCGTCATAGCAAACCTACTTGGCAGTATAGAACTGCCCCTGTGGGTTGCCAAGAGGATAACTCATCATGGGAGAAGGAAGCCCCAACTTTCTCCCTCAGAGTTTTGAATTGCTGACCGTGTAATCAGCCAATGTGGAACCACTACCCCCCAAATCCTAGCTTAGTACAAAGCCCCCTCACTCCCCACAAACAGGTTACAACACCATTTCCTTTGAAGTTAAAATGTGAAGTGTCATTTTCTTGGGTCCATTTTGTAGCACAGACAACCGCAATCTGTAGTGGAATGTGCCTTGGCACAATCAATCGGCAGGTGTAGAGATGGCAGGCAGCAGACGCCATCCAACACAGAGGCAATGGGCCAGAGCTTTGGGCAGCCTTTGCTATCAGGTTGGTTCCAACTCACAGCGACCCCACATACAACAGAAGAAAGCACTGCCCAGTCCTACTCCTCCTCCCAGTTGCTGTCACATTTTCAAAGTCTGTGGCAAGGGACCAGGGCTCTGCTCAGCTGCAGCCATCTACCTCCAATACCTTCTTTGTTGTTGTGCCCCAGTACTGTCACCCTTCACAGAGTCCTGTCCGGACCCTGACGAGATTGGAGGGTGACTCTTGGCCTACATACTCTGAGAAAGAAAGCATTTTCTGGAGCACTGTCTTGTGTAAAGTCACATAAAGTCCTTGGCTCAGCACAGGTCTCCTGTCCTCTCTGTCAGCTTTCTCTTATTTCACAAGCAGGTACGTGGTTTGGGCTCAAGGCCAGCTCAGTTTCGTGCAGACAGTCTTTCCTGGCATGTTCTCCTGGAGATGGCAATCCCTTCTCTGCTCCACTGGGTTCCCCCCACAGGTCACTACTAAATCACTTGCTCAAACAATCAACACCTCCCAATGTTCAGCAGTGGTCCCAGATGCTGTAATCTTGTCTGGCTTCCTTGATGCTCTGAAGAGAAGTTGCCTTGGCTCCTCTCCAAATCTGGGTCTGGGAACTTGTTATCACTTGAATTTAAGACAACCCAAGATTTGAGCTTTTCTAGTCACCAGAGTTCACTTTCTGCTCACTCTGGATTAACTATGGCCTGAGGACCAAAGTGCCCAAGTCCTGGCTGTGCAGATAGAGAAGGGGCTCTGGGGAGAAGTCAGGAGCAAGATCTGTTGGCTTTCACTGACATTCTCCCTGAAGTCATCCCTGAAGGAATTCCAAAAAAGAAAGAAGGGGGGGGGGGGGAAGCATCCATTTTTATGAGAAAGGGTGTAAAATCTCTTCCAGCTGTTGATTTTTTTGCAATAGTAATAAAGTTTCCTTTTTTGAAAGTTTTTCCTCTGGTTTGAGCTTTGCTAAACCTCACTCCCAAAGTACCCACCATAGGGATACACATCACTTTTTAATTAGAATCATTAACTATGGGGTCAGTGATAGGGCCCTCATAGGGATATAGTAGCTTAACTACGTCTGCCGTTTAGTGCAGATAAGCGGGTGTTTCCTAAACGTCGAGTGATTTTCTGTCTGCATTTGATTGTTGCTGTTACTTCCATTCTTCAAAATATACTCTGATCATTGATACATAGAAAACTATACCCAGAGGTATTTTCAAAGCACTCAGGAAATTTTAATCCCATCCTAATTTTCATCAGTGAATTCACCTCCCTGGTTGGTAAAAACTGGTAAAACACACACACACACACACACACACACACACACACACCTGTTAACCAAAAGTTGGATATTCTAGTTCACCCAAAGCACATCAGGAAAAAGGCCTAACAATCTACCCTAGAAAAATCAGACTTTGAAAATCTTACCAAGCAGTTCTATTTGACACAAATCGATTCACCATAACTTAGAGTCAACTTAACAGCAACTGTATTCTTTTTCACTCTTCAGTCATTCAAAAGGAACATACAATGGCTAATGCTCTTCTGTGAATATGTATTTCCAAGCCAAGGCTCCAAACTATCTTCTTTCCTTCTGTCATATTATCATTGCTATGGATTGAATTACATCTCCAAGAAATGATGTCAACTCAATTAGCTCTGAATCTCAATGATGTGATTGCCCTCCATTTGGTGAGCTGATGTAATTATCCTATTCTTTGTAAAGCCTATCCTCTATGATGTTAATGAAGGGGGATTAGTGACAGTTATGTTAATGAGTAGGATGTAACTATGGATGAAATTCTGTCTTGAGTCACACTCTTGTGAGATAAAAAAGGGATTAAACCAGTGGGTACAAATCAAATGTCCTTTTATCACCAAGAAAGTAGAGTTGAGAGTAGACTGTGTCCCTTGAACTCAAGGTCCCCTTGCTGAGACCCTCCTAGACCCAGCAAGAAGATTGATGCCAAGACATGTAGATCTCCAAGCAACGCTGGGTCCATAGATACCAGAGTCAAAGACTTTTCCCTGTAACTGGCTGGCATTGTGAGGAAGTCTTCCCCTAGGGCTGTCCTCCGAATTTGAATTTCTAGTCTCCTGAATTGTGAGAGAATAAATATCTATTTGTTAAAGTTTTCCACCAGTGGCATTTGTGTTATAGAAACAGTACTAGATAACTAAAACAACCACCAAGCACCGCTGCTGTATTAGTCTGAGTAAACTAGGGAAACAGAAACTCATATGTATGAGAGAGTTTTATATAAAGGATAAGTGTACATTAAGAAAGCATCTCAACCCAGTACCGTCCAATTCCAAAAGTCCAACATTAGTCCATATATCCGACGACCTATCTACAAAGCCCTTCTCAATCTCACAAAACACATGCAGTGATGCCTACTGCAGAAGGAAAGTTGAATCAGTGAGCGTGTAAGCATCTCAGTGCTGACAGGGGTCTCCCTCCACCAGGGCTGCATCAGAGTAGGTCCATGTGGATTCTCTTCAGGGATGTCTTGCAGGAAGTGAGCCTTGCCACCTGAAGCAGGGAACAGATTAAGGCAGCTGCATCCTGGTCTATCAGAAAGCAAGAGACCTGAGAACTAGAAACGCAAGAGTCACCAAGTCATTTATCTCTCCACCCTTCAGTTAATCCCACATGTGTTTGTTGGCCAAGTTGGCACAATAAACCTTAACTATCTCAGCTGCCTAGGAATTGTGGAGGAACTTCTGGTTGGAATTCAAATATTTTAAAGGAAACTTCCAGGTTTGCATACTTGAGTAATTAACATGACTCTCCACTATTTAATTATTGTGTTCCCCCCCCCCCCTTTCCTCCATGGATATATGTGTAAATGTCGTCCCACAGGTCATGGTTGGTAACCCCTCAAATATTTCTTCTGGGCTACCCACATTGATGGAAATGCCATTGTAGCAAATCTTCATTTGGGTCAGCTCAAAGTTTCTGTAAGGCTCTTGGGAGCACTATTTAATTTCTTCATTTATTCACAAATGCATATGCTTGTATACTCACTGGGTGTATTGGTTTCTGTGAGGAACATCCTGTCACCTTGACTATGACGACTTGTGTATAAAGTGGACATTTTCATTGATTCTTATAGTACAGGCACTGTTTAAAGTATTACATATGCATTAATTTATTTACTAACCACCAGAATCCCATAGAGAGGTTTACACTGGCCCTGAGTCTGATAGCACAGAGTTAGGGGTTAGGTTGTCTTGTTCATGTGTTTGTTTTGTGAGAGGATAGACATGTGTTAATTTGGGTGAAAAGGAGGATAGTATTGTACAAGAGGAAGACTGAGGGGAGGGAAATAGGTTGAGTCAATGCCAAAAAAAAAAATCTATATAACTAAGTCACTCAAATTGCCAGTTAACAGAAGCCAAAGATCGATTATTTCCTGGCATCTATGGTATTTGTCCGTGGCCATATATGCATGTGAAGGTTGAACATTGAATAAGGAAGAGGAAAGTTGAATGGATGTATTTGAATTGGGTGCTGGCAAAGAATATTGAAAGTACCATGGTTGCTACTGGACAACTCTGTTTGTGTTGAAAGAAGTGCAGCCTGAGTGCTCCTTAGAAGCAGGGATGGTGAGACTTCAGGCCTCCTGATACTTCAAGATCAGCCAGAACTGCAGTTTCCATATGTGAAGATTTCTCATTTAAAAATGAAAAAAAAAAAAAAAAACCCTTCAAGCTTACCACAAATGTATCCCCAAATTTGAGTAAAATCTGTGGGTTGTCAATTTGCAAGCTTAAGTGATTCACTTCACAGGGAAAACAAATGTACATATTTCTATCTACTGTGGTAGAAGAAAGATGAAAAATGAAGTTGCTGCTCTCATGAAGAATTAGTCTCAGAACTTCCCCCCCCCCCCTTCCCCACTCCCCCGCCCCAGGTAGTGAGCTGGCATTGACTGAAGGGCAGTGAGTTTGTTATCTTCTGTCAGGTTTATCTGGGACAACTCCGTGAGAATTCAGAATAATGAAGAAAAGGACAACTTCCATATGGTACTTAGTGGCACTAAAGATGGTCCTTTCTGCTTTGCAATTGCAGAAAGGAGCATCAGGGTTATAAAGGAGGAGGGGCTGCCCTCTGACCACAGTGGGGTGCGGTGTTCACCTGGGCTGCAGTGTGCTATGCTGGGTGGTAGAGAGCCATTGCTCCATGCTCCTAACCACCAAGTGGCCTCCACAGACCTTCCTCTGAACCAGAAGTGAAAAGACTCATCCTGGCTCTGTTGACATCAAATGTGAGTTGCAAACTTCTCAGGGTAGTCACCAAATATTTGCACACCATCTTTAACCTCAGGGTGTATAAAGGGCCTGTGGAGTTGATGCTGGCCAGGGAAGCTGGGGCCACATGGCAGAGAACTTGGATGACTAGCTCACGTACTTGGACCTCAACCTTTGAAGATCCTAGGAGGTGTTTTACGTTGGAAGTGACCTGGCCAGAGCCAAGTCTGACAGTTTGGGGTTAAGTTAATTGGTGAGAGGAGACTTGTTAGGAAATAACCACAAGGGTCACAGTGATAACTAAGTCCTAAATGTGGTGGAGACAGTGGAAATGCAGCTGGAAGAGAGAGCAGAGAGGCAGGACCTGGTGAGAGTGACTGTGGTGAGCACTGAGAGATCACACCCAAGGTGACTTCAGATTCAAACCTGAGTGATGGGTGGGGCTTAAAGGGATGACCAAACCTGGTCAAGACAAGGTGAAGGGGAGAGTACCACTTCTTTTGGGGGATTATCTTTTTTAAAAATTATTTTATTGGGTATATAATCATGTATCATACAATTCAATAGTTCAATTAAAAAATGAGAAAAATTGTGCAATCATCACAATCAATTTTAGAACAGTTTTTTCTTTCTTGTAGTAATGGTTTTTGGAATTCTCTTTCATGAATTATTTTGATTTTGAAGCATTGGTTGGACTTTCAGATATGTGTACTTATTAAATGTATTCCCTGGGAAAAATACAGGAAGAAAGCAGGATAAGTGCTGTTGCATTGAGTGGGTTGCAATCAATGATGTGAAACAAAATGTCTATGATTTTTTCAATAGAAAACAGATCAATTCATAATGAAAAGTTCAATGATTATCTTTGAACACACATGTGTTTCTATGGGGAGCATACCTATCTATCAGAAACCATCACTGTCGCTTCCCCTTTAGTCCTTACATGTCTTTCTGGGAGTAAGTAAGGTCAGAAGAGCAAAGTTTGATGAAGTAGAACTCAGGAATAGTAAGATTGATTAAGAAGCAAACCCATCAAATTTGGGAGAATGTTTTGATCAAAGGAAAGTACAACATTGGGCCTCTACTCAAGAACTCCTTCAATACAAGAACATGTTATTCTATTAGAATGGCAATCCATGGTGCTCACCTTCCCAACACAATTATGATGAAGAAAATTGATGGTGCCTGACAATCAAAAGATATAGCATGTGGGGTCTTAAATCCTTGAAGAGAAGCAAGCTGAAAAGCAACAAAGTCCACATGGCAGAAACATTCCAGCCTATGTGATCATGACATGTCAATAGGATCAGGTATCAGGCATCAAAGAACAAAAAAAGAATCATATCATTGTTAAAGAGGGGGAGTGCAGAGTAGGGTCCATAGTCTATCTGTAGAAAACTGGACATCCCCTTACAGAAGGGTTATGGGGATGAGACAAACCAGTTAGGGGGCACTGCAGCAATGATGAAACATACAACTTTCTTATAGTTCTTTAAAGCTTCCTTCCTATCGCTATCATGATCCCAACTCTATCTTGCAAATTTGGCTAGCTTAGACTAGGATGTACACCAGTACTGTTCAGAGCTGGAAACATATGGATTACAGGACAGATAAATCCCTCAGAACCAATAATGAGAGTATTGTTATCAGGAGGGTAAGGGGAAGATGGGTTAGAAAAGGAGAACTGATCAAAAGGATCTACATATTCCCTTCCCAGGGGGGCAGGCAACAGAAAAGTGGGTGAAGGGAGACTTCAGACAGTGTAAGCCATGGGGAAATAATAATAATTTATAATTTATCAAGGGTTCATGAGGGAGAGAGGAGTGGGAGTGGAAAATGAGGAGCTGATACCAAGGGCTCAAGTAGAAAGCACATGTTTTGAGAATGATGCTGGCAACAAATGTACAAATGCGCTTGACATAATGTATGTATGTATTGTGATAAGAATTGTATGAGCCCCCAATAAAATGATTTTTAAAAACAGAAAGTCCCAATAGACATTACTTTGGGCACCTCAGAACCAAAGGAGACAGCGTGTATTGAGCACCTGTTAATTTCCAGGTGCAGAGCAAAGCTTGAAGCACACAATCACATTGTGCTTTAGGAGAACCTTGTGAGTTGCTATTTTTAGGTGGTGGCAAGGGGTTCTGATTACAGTGACTATGTAAAACAGAAGGAAACACTGCTCGGTCCTGTACCGTCTTTAAAATGCTATGCTTGAACTCCTAGTTGCAGCCACCGTGTCAATTGTGGTCACCACATTGAGGGTCTTCCTTTTCTTCTGATAATTTTCTACTTTACCAAGAATGATGTCCTTTTCCAGTGGCTGCTCTCTTCTAAAACATACGCAAAGTATGTGAGACCCAGTCTTGCCTTCCTTGTCCTTTCTAAGGAGGACTCTGACTCTACTTCTTCCAAGACAGATTGGACTTTTTTGGCAGTCCATTCTACTTTCAATATTCTTCCTCAGCACCGTATTTCAAATGCAGCAATCTTCAGTCGTCCTTACTCAGTGTTCTACTTCCACACGCGTATGAAGCAATGGAAGAGACCCTGGCTTGCATCAGCGAACCTCTTTCCTTTTCACCCTTTTAAGGGGTCAAGTGCAGAAGACTTAGCCAATGCAGTGGCTATGTTGATCTTTTGACTGCAGCTTGCACAAGTATTCACTGTGGGTGCAAGCAAGAAGAAATCTTTGACAACCTCCATCATTTTTTTATCATGATGCTTCTTATTTGTCCAGTGAGAACTTTTGTTTTCTTTACATTGAGTTGTAATCCACATTGAAGGCAGAAATCTCTTATCTTCACCAGCAAGTGCTTCAATTCTTCCTTACTTTTAGCAAGTAAGGTTGTATCACCTGCATATCACTAGCTATTAATAAGCCTTCCTTTAAACCTGATGCCAAAGTCTTCTCATCCCTGGTGTATGGTCAGAAGGGATTCCATACATCCATCCATTGTACAATGGATCGAGTACATTTGCACACATGTTACCATCATTGTTTTCTTTGCCTTTCTTTTCTTTTTTGCTGATTGTTTTTATTAAATCATACAACTTTTATCGCAATCCACTCATACATCTATTGTCTCAAGCACTTTTGTACATTTATTTCCCTCATTGTTCTCAAAACATTTGCTTTCTACTTGAACCCCTGGTATCCGCTCCTCATATTTCCCCTCCCTCCCCGTTCCCTCTATGAACCCTTGATAATTTATAAATTATTATTATATTGTCATATCTTATATCATCCGACATCTCCCTTCACCCACTTCTCCACTGCCTGTCCCCTAGGGAGGAGGTTATATGTAGATCCTTGTGATCTGTTTTCTCTTTCTACCCCACCTTCCCTCCATCCCCCCACCCCATTATTGCCCCTCTCACCACTGGTCTTGAGGGGTTCTTCAGTCTTGAATTCCTTGTGCTTCCAGTTCCTATCTATCTATACCAGCGTACATCCTCCTGTCCAGCTGGATTTGTTAGGTAGAATTGGGATCATGATAGTGGGGTGGGGGTGGGGGGAGGAAGCATTTAAGAACTAGAGAAACACTGTATGTTTCATCATTTCTACACTGCACCCTGACTGTCTCATCCCCTTCCCCAGCCTTCTGTGAGGGGATTTCCAGTTGCCTACAGATGGGCTTTGGATCCCTACTCTGTACTCCTCCTCATTCACAATAATATGATTATCTGTTCTTTGATGCCTAATAGGGGATCCCCTCAAGACATTGTGATCATCCAGGCTTGTGCTTCTATGATGTAGACTTTGTTATCTCTCAACTAGCAGGCCGCTTGTTTGCTTTCAAGTCTTTAAAGCCCCAGACTCTATATCTCTTGATAGCCAGGCACCATCAGCTTTCTTTGACACGTTTGCTTATGTGCCCTCTTTGTTTATAGCAATTGTGTTGAGACAGGCTGGTGTGTTCTTTCCATGTGGACTTTGTTGTTTTTCAGCTAGATGACCACTTGTTTATCTTCAAGCCTATAAATCTACAGGCACTGTATCTTTTTTAAAAAATAATCTTATTGGGGGCTTATACAATTCATCACAATCCATACGTCCATCCATTGTATGCCAAGCACATTTGTTGCCTCAATATTCTCAAAACATTTGTTTTCTACTTAAGCCCTTGGTATTAGTTCCCCCTCCCTCCCTGCTCCCCCTTTCCTTATGAACCCTTGATAATTTATAAATTATTATTTTGTCATATCATACACTGTCTGATGTCTTCCTTCATCCACTTCCCTATTGTTTGTACCCCAGGAAAGTTATATATAAATCCTTATAATCTGTTCTCCCTTTCTACTCCACCTTCCTTCCAGCCTCCCAATATCACTACTCTCACCCCTGGTCCTGAAGGAATCATCTGTCTTGGATTTCCCATGTTTCTGGTTCTTGTCTATACCAGGTCTAGGATCATGATAGTGGGTGGGAGGAAGTATGTAAGAACTAGAGGAAAGTTGCATGTTTCATCATTGCTACATGGTACCTTGGGCTCATCTCCTCCCCACAACCCTTCTTCGGTAGAGGGATGTCGCTTCACCTACAGATGGGCTTTGGTTCGCCAATCTTTACTCCCTCTCATTTATAAGGATATAATTTTTAGTTCTTTGATGCTGGATACCTAATTCCTTTGACACCTTGTGGTCACACAGATTGGTGTGCTTCTTCCATGTAGGCTTTCTTGCTTCTGAGCTAGATAGCCATTTGTTTACTTTTAACCTTTAAGACCCCAGATACCATTTCTTTTGATAGCTGCGCACCATAAGTATTCTTCACCACATTTGCTTATGCACACATTTGTCTTCAGTGATCATATTAGGAAGGTGAGCATCTCAGGGTGCTGGATTGTTAGAACCAAGCGTTCTTATGTTGAGAGAGTACTTGAGTAGGGGCCAGATGCTCATCTGCTTCCTTAATACTAAACCTGAAAATATATGTACATAGATCTATTTCCCCATCATCATATATAAATATATTTACATATGTACATGCCTGTATTTAGAACTCTATAAATGTCCTTTGCCTTCTAGTTCTTTCCTGTATTTCTTTTTACTTTCCTCTTGTCCCACTATTATGTTCAGTCTTCATTTGGGTTTCAGGAATTCCTCTTGGTTACATTGCCCTTGATCCAGTCCTGTCAGACCTCCTACACTCTCCTTGCCATTGATTGTCGGTCACTTATTTTTCCTTTGTCCCTGGGTTTGTTAATACCCACTTCCTTTCCTCTGCCTCCCCTTCTCCCATGTTCCGCCAGAACTGTCATCCCATTGTTCTCTCCTCTGACTTATTTATCCCACCTATTTCATTCAGGTAGACCCACAGCGACAGCAATATGTACAAACACAAGACCCAACACAACAGAACAAAAATAGAAAATAAAACAATACATACAACAATAAACAGGCAAAAACAAAAGCAAAAAAAAAAAAGTAAAGCCTATAAATAGTTCTATTTGTTGGTCTATTTGTTGCCTTTTATTAGTGTTTTCCAGTTCAATCTGATGGGGTACCCCACAATCTATTTTTGGTGCTTCCTGGGGACTTCATTGCTCTGTTCCCTTTCTGCTCTGCTGCACTGCCCTAATGTCTCGCCTTGGAATGGTGGACTCGGGACGGGTATAATTCCTGCCATGTGTCTCCAGTGTTGTCTCCCGTGATGTCATGGGTCAGTGAGGAATGTTGTGTCTCATGGTGGGTCCGGCCCTATGGTTCTCTCTGTGCATTGTCTGCTCTAAGCAGAAATCTTGTCCTCAGGGCTTGGTGGCCCAGAATGTGCTTCACTCTTTTTTTCTCCCCTTGTTGGCTTCTCTGTGTTCTAATCAGAGCACAATATACACGTCCCTCTCCCTGAGTTGTAGCTTTAGGGCAGTCCTCTGAAATGAATTTGAGTCGAGGGGTGGGGGTGGGAGTAGGCTGTCCACTTACTTTGTAATGGTGCGATCCCTCAAACCTCTGTTGGTTCCCTGCTTTATGTCAGTGTGTTGTGTTTTTGTCTTGGAACACCAGGTTGAAGTCTGATCCCTCTTTCCTTGTAGAGATATAATCAATGCCCTCCCCTTGGTGGTTTAGTGCCCTGTTTCCCCAGCTACCCATGTATTCCCCGACCACCCCCCTTTTTAGTTACCATATGTATCCCTGAGTTTAGTCTGGCCCCTGCCATATTACCTGGACCTCATCCCAGGGGTATATACATATATATGTATATATGTGTGTGTGTTATGTATATATGTATATATACATATACACACAGTAACTTCTTCCCTATGGCCCTTTTGTTTTTTTTTTCAACTTACCTCAGTGGACTACTGTTGTTCTTGACCTTTTGTGCTTGGCCTACTTCACTTAGCATAATTTCCTCCACTCCTTCACATGCAGTGCTTCATGCATTCATCACTGTTTTTTAGGGGTATGTAATACTCCATTGTATGTATGTACCACAGTTTTCTAACCCATTTGTCTGTTGATGGAAATTTGGATTGTTTCAAATTCCTTGCACTTCTGAACTGTGCCATGATGAACATTGAAGCACAGATGTCTGGCCTTGGTTTGTTTCTTGTCTCTTCTGGGTCTATACCCAATTGGGGGATTGTATGGTGGCTCAATTTCCATCTGTTTTAGATATTGCCAAATCTATTTCCATAATGGCTGTACATACCTACAGGCCCACCAGCCATGAATGAGAGTACCTGTCTCTCCACAGCCCTCCCAGCACTTGTTACTTTCTGATTTTTTGAGTGGGGCTATCTTTTTGATAGGTGATAGCTCATAATTGTTTGCATATGCATTTCTCTAGTGGCCAGAGATCTGGATCATTTTCTCAAAAACCTACTAGCCATTTGGATTTCTGCCCATGAGAAATGTCTGTTCGGATCCTTTGGCCACCTACTAAGTGGACAATTGGTTTTTTTCTTGGTGTAAGTTAGCAGAGTATTATAGATTTTTTTTGGCATCACTGTCCTCTGTTGGGAGTGGGAGGCCCACCCTTGCTCCTGGAAAGCTGCTGCTGGATTTGAACCACCAAGCCAGTGGGTCACAGTTCCGCACTCAACCACTACACCGCTGGGGTTCAGCCAGTATTATAGATTTTTGTAAAAGGTCTTTGTCTGATGTGTCATTGCTAAAGATGTTTTACCATTGTGTGGTCTCTCTTATTACTCTCTTGCCAAATTCTTTCAATATGCACAAGTGTTTTACCTTTGTATATCCCATTGGTCAATGTGTGCCTCCTCTGTGTCCTTCCCTATTTTGGATAGCCTATGTACTCCCTGAGTCAAAGTTCTCAGAGTTGTTCCAATTCCTTCATTGATAATCCTAATAGTTTGGGGTTTTACCTCTAGGACTGATCCACCTTGAGTTTGTTCTTGTGCACAGAGTGAGGTAAGGGTCTTGCTTCATTTTTCTGAAGATAGGTATTCATTTTTTTTCCAGCACCATGTATTGAAGAGGGCATCTGCTTCCCATTTGATATTTTTTTGACGCTTATCAAAGATCAGTTGTCTGTATGCTGATGATTTTATTTGTGTTTTCAATTCTTTTCCATTGGTCAGAATCTATCATTATACCATTACCACACTGTTTTGACCACCGTGGCTGTAAAGTAGGTGCTGAAGTTGGATAAAGCAAGCCCTCCAACCTTGTGCTTCTTTTTGAGGGGTTGTCTGCTAATTCTTGGTTTCTTCCCTCTCCATATGAAGTTGGCAATCTGTTTTTCCAATTCTTTGAAGAAAGATGCTGGAATTTGGATCTTATATAGCGTTGAACTTATATGGTGCTTGGGTAGAATTGACATCTTTACTGAGTCTTTACTTTATTGAGTCATCGATCCATGAGCATGGGATGTCCTTCCATTTGTTGAGGTCACCCTTGGTTTCTTTTAATAGTGTTGTGTAGTTTTCCTCATACAGATATTTTGTTTTTTGTTTTTTTTTGGGGGGGGGGCATCACTGCTCTCCAGTGGTGGAAGTAGGAGGCCCAGCCCCACTGCTGGAATTTAACCTCCGTCCCAGTGGGCCGCAGTCCCTCACACAACCACTACGCTACCGGGGCTCAGCCCCAGATGTTTTGTTTTTTAATCAGGGATATCTCTAGATGTTTCAATTTGTGTTTGGCTATTGTGAAGGGTCCCACCTCTTTGATTCACTCTTCTGTGACCTTCCCCAATGTGTATAGTAGTCTGAGAGACTTCTGTTTGTTGACCTTGTAACCCACCACTCTGCCCTATTCTTCTATTGCTTCCAGTACTCCTCTCATGGAACTTTTGGGATTTTTTTATATGCAAAATCTTATCCTCTGCAAATAACAATAATTTCACTTCTTTCTTCCCCAGATGAATACCTTTGATATCCTTTGCTTTATACTGTTAGCTAGAACTTCCAATATGATGTTAAATAGGAGTGGAGACAAGGGACATCCTTGTCTAGTCCCCTTTTCCAGAAGAATTGATCTCATCTTTTCTCCATTAACTGTTGGTTTTTCATATATACCTTGTGTTATTTTGAGAAAATTTCTATTCCTATCTTCTTGAGTGTCTTAAACAGGAATTGTTTTTGGATACTGTTGAGTGTTATTCTGCATTTTTGATATTATTATGTGGTTTTTGTAATTTTTCATTGTAATGTGGTGAATAATACTAATAGTCCTTCATATAGCGAACCATCCCTGAATCCCTGGTATGAATCCCAGTTGGTCATGGTGAATTATTTGTTTTATATGCTTTTGTATTCTGTTGGCTAGTATTTTGTAAAGGAATTTTGCATTGATATTCATTAGGGAAATTGATATGGAGTTCTCAAATCTTGTTTGATCCTTGCCTGGTTTAGGTATCAGAGTTATACTAGCTTCATAGAAAAAAATGAGGGAGTTTGTAATTTTTTTCTATGTTTCGGAAGAGTTTGTGTAGGATTGATGTCAGTTCTTCCCTGAATGCTTGATAGAATTCTCCTGTAAAGCCACCTGGTCCAGGGAATTTTTTGTTGCTAATCCCTTGAAAATCTTGTCTATCTCTACTGATATGGGTCTGTTGAGATTCTTGACGTCCAATGGGGATAGCCTAGGGAGGGATTGTTTTTCCAAGAATTTGTCCAGGTTTTCCAAGTTTTATCTAATTCTTTGAAGTAAAGTCCTACATAGTACCATGTAATTAATTATCCTTGATTTTACTAGGGTCTGTTGAAATGTCTCCTCTTTCATCACTCATCCTTGCTATTGAAATTTGCCCCTTTCTTTCTTTGTTTTAATTTACAAAGTTCTGTTGATTCTATTTATCCTTTCGAAGAACCAACTTTTAGCAGCATTAATTTTTCCCATAGTTTTCTTATTTTCCCTTTTCTGGAATTCAGTCCTAATTTTATTATTTCTTTTCTTTTGCTATTAGTTGGATTGTCTTGTTGACTCTGCTTTTGTTGCTGTAAATTTTGTGCCAGTGTATCACTCATAAGTCTCTCTTCCTTTTTTATATGTGCATGTGTTCCTATGAAACTTCCTCTTATGACTGATTTTGCTGTGCTCCATAGTTTTGGTATGTTGTGTTCTCGTTCTTATTGGTTTCTAGAAATTTCCTAATTTCATCTCTGATCTAGGACAGTACACACTCCTTTTGCAATAGAACATTATTCTTTCTCCAATTGTTTGCCCTTGTTTTCTTCTTCTTCCTTTTGTTGATTTTCAGCTTTGTGGTACAAAGAGAAGTCTGTATTATATCATTGTGCTTAAATGTATGCAGATTTGACTCATGTCCTAGCATGTGGTCTATCTTCAAATATGTGCCATGTGGGCTTGAAAAGAATGTGATTTTTTTTTTTTGGTATTTTGGTGGAGAACTCTTAGATATCTATCAGGTCAAATCATGTAATTGTGTTTAGATCTTTAGCCTCCTTGTTGAGTTTCTTTCCCAGTGATCTATCTTTCTCAGAGAGCAGTGTATTGAGGTCACCTACTGTAATTGTTGAGGCTGTGACTTCTTTTGTAACGTTTGATTGACATATTCTATTGATATCTTCTTGGTATTTTTTCCTCCAGCCTTTGATTCTCTTATTTTCTGTAATCTTGAGTTGTGTCTCCTTTAGGCAGTAGATTAAGGGGTTGTGTTTTCTAAGTCAGTGTGTTAATCAATGTCTCTTAAGGTATGAGTTCATTCCATTGATATTACATCCAACTGTGGACTCTGCAATGTCATTTTATCTCTCTTGTGTTGTGTTTATCCCTCTTCTATTTCTTGTCCATGGGTTGTACATATGTGTGTTTGTGGTTCATTTCCCTCGTTGAGCCAGTGTTACCTTAGGGGCTCTTTTCCCTTTGATGGTTTCTGGGTGGAGTTGTTCTGTGTGGTGGTCTCTTGCATGTGCTTGATAAGTTCTGCCCATACTGGGTTGGCAAGAATCTTTTGTAGTTCGGGTTCTTTGTAGGATATTCTTTAAGATTTTTCTTGTCTGGGAAGACTCTCACTTCTCCATCAACTTGATAGATAATATGGCTGGATAGAGTATTACTGGGTTTGCATTAATTTTTTGCAATTTTTGGAATATGTTGCTCCATTCTCTTTTCTTTTTCATAGTGTCCACTGATAGATATGAGTATATTCTTATTTGCTTTCTTTTATATGTGATAGCCTGTTTTTCCCTAGCTGCTCTCATAATTTTCTCCTTTTTCTCATCATTAGATAGTTTAAGAAGTATATGTCTTGGTGACTTCTTCTTGGGATTCAGTCTAGTTGACATTCTTTTGGACTCTTGATAGTTGCCTGGTTTTCATTGACTAAGTTAGGAAAGTTTTCCTCCAACCATTCTATCACTATTTTGGATGTTGATTTCCTTGATGTGCATTCTTCTGGTAATCCAATAATTCTGATGCTGTTTCTTCTCATACATCAGACTTAGTTCTGAGGTTTTCTTCAGCTTCTCTGATGGATTTGTTAGCCTTTTTCTCATGGTCATTAATTTCTGATTGCAAGTCTTCTAGGTCACTGGTTCTCTGCCTTCTCCATTTTCTGGGAAAATTCCATGACTTTGCTATTAATTTTTGTTTTTTTCCCCCATTTCACTCTAATATTTTCCTTTGATGCATGGCCTTTATCTCCTCTATCAGTTCATCCTTTTTCTGTAATGCTTCCCTCATGTCCTGTATGACTCTAAGCAGCATCCTGAAGATTACTTTCTGTTGTAGGTCAATGTCTGATTTTTCTATGACTGCTGTTAGGTCAAGGTGATCCCCTGGCATTGGATTTTGTTTCTCTTTTCTTATTGAAGCTGTGGAATAAGCTTGCTGTACTTTGTGCGAATTATTGGAACTAGATGCAATTTTCTCAGTTGTCTCAGAGTTTTGGGTTCTCTTTGCGAGGCTGGTGTTGGTGTTTCTATAGGCTGCCCATAGCCAACTGCCTTGAGGGCTTGTGTTTCACCTTTGTCCTGCTGAATTTTCTCTTTGGCCTTTGCCTATTCTTTTAGCTCCAGCCACCTTCAGGCTGTTGCAGCTGTACATTCTGTGGCCTGATGGAAAGTGTTGGTCTGCATGCAGGGGAGCATATTTAGGGAATGTGTTGGGGATTGGGTGATCTGTTCCTGGCTAGGGATACCTCCCACAGGTAGATGGGTGGGAGGGAGCACCACTACTTCTGTTAGCATGGAGATTCACTGTTGGGCGCCCAGAAGGGGTCGGGAGGATTGAGTAGGAAGCAGAGAGAATGCAGTAGACAAGCTCCAAAGGCCACAGTAGCCACAACTTCAGAAACTTCTGCCAGACTTGTGTCTGCTGCCTGGCAGGCCAGGAGCTTTGTAGCAGGATGGGGACATCTGTGTGTGTGGGAGGGGGCCATGGCTGATGGGTGTATGAGCAGTGCAGAGATGGGGCGGGACCTCTGGGTGGAGACCTCTGAGTGTGTAGGTGTGTGTGGGGGGGAGATGGGGGCAGGGGGAGTGCTGGCTGGCTGGTCTGTGCAGAGCAAAAAGGCAGGGCAGCCTTTGCTGTGTGCCCGGCAGCCTTGTGGCACCTGGGCATGAGTGTCTTGGGGTGGGGGAGAGGAGGATCTTTGGGGAGCGGATAGGGGATCTGTGAGGAGTGCCAGACAAGGCAGAGACCTGAGGACAGGGTTAATGACTAGTGGGTCTGCATGGAGCTCCAAATCAGGGCCAAAGTCCCTATGGTATGCCCAGGTCGTGAGCTTCTTGGGAAGAGTTGGGGATGGCTTGGCTGGCAGGTCTGTGAGGGGTGCCCAGATGGGGCATGAACCTCTTGTGGGGGGTGGGGGGATGGGAGAGGATCACTGGCTAGGGGGTCTGCGCAGAGTGCTGAGGCTGGACGGCAGCCTCTGCCATAAGCCTGGCTGCTCTTGCTGCCAGTGGAGGCAGAGCGGGCAACCTGAGCCCCACAAAAGAGACCATGGGTGTCCTCAGGGAGTGCAGGAGATGGGGTATAAGTCAGCTTCTGGTTCAGAGAACTGCTCTGAGTTGTCTTGGGAATCAATAGATGGACTTGGTACTCCTTCTGGGTCCCCAAACCTCCCCACTCACTGATCTTCATGGAGCTCTGGGTGTGAGCTACCTATCTGGCTGCCATTTTCCCTGAGTCTCAATGGGTGACTTTCTGAAAGTAGATTGCCCGGATTTATTCTGAGGTGGACTCGGACCACCAGCATTTTGGTTAACAGGAAGTGCATTGACCCTTAGAATCACCCAGAGACTGCTGGACTCACTTGTGTGTGTGTGTTCATCCACATGGACACGGACACACACACACACACACACACACATTGCTAGAAAACTTCCAACCTACAGTGATTCTTCAGGAGAGAGTTGAACAGCTCAAAATTATTTCCCAAACTGTAAGCTTTATAGAACCAGACTGTCTCATCTGTCTTCTACAGAGGGCATTGTGGATTTCAACTACTGATCCTTTGGCTCACAGCTGAGTGCTTAACCACTGCACTTCAGGGCTCCAGGTTATACAGTATCTTCTACAGAAGTCAAAGCTGAAAAGCCTGTGCTTTGGACTCAGAGAGATCTAAGTTCAAATTCCAGCTTATTCTTTACTGTCTGACCTTGAGTCACTCCTCCATTCTCTCTGTGCCTCTATTTACTGCCAGCTTCATTGTATTGCTGTGAAGGCAAATGATTCATTAAATAAAGAGATACCCTTTCTCTCTGTATCTCTCTTAGGATATCCCTTTTGGGGACAATCCAGGTCAGGACTTGTCAAATATTTTATTAAAGGTTCTTATTCATCTCGCTGCCATCGAGTCAATATTAATTAATAGTAACTCCCTGTGGGTTTCCAGGACTGTAAATCTTTACAGGACTAGAAACTCCAGTCTTTAAAGGGTTAGATGGTAAATATTTTAGGCTTTATTGGCTATTTAATGTTTGTTGCACCTATGAACTGCTGTCATTGCAGCTCAAAACTGACCCTGGGGCACATAGAAACAAATAGGAATGCAATATTCTAATGAAACATTATTTAACAAACAACTAGAGAGTAGGATTTCACTCCTGAGCCCTAGTTGGCTAACCTCAGGTCTTGATTCTATAAACAATGACAGGGCTGCTAGAGCAGAGAGAGGTGATCTGAGGGCAGGCACCACAAACTCCCTTGGGGAAAGCAAGACCCTCCAGATGCTTCCCCACAGTACCCCCACTTCCTCTCTCTCTCATCAGGTTTAGACTTACACTGCAGACTGATAGCTTTCCCAGCCATTCTCATCTGCTTTGTCTCACAATGGTTTTCCAAAATAAGATCCTTGTGCACTTAATTTCATCTTGGTACCTGGTTCCATAGGATCTAGATTAACACAATATATGTTACAAAGAATGCTTCTTTGTGGACTAAGACAATATGTATTATAAGATTGCTTCTCTCTGGACTCTAACACTGGGTTAAAGGCCCTACTAGGGCCATGCTTAACCCATGAGCAGTTTAAAGACACCCAAGAGCTCAATAAAAGAAAGACCTGGAGATATGTTTCACTAGAGTACAGTCATGGAAACTCACAGAGTAGTTCTGCTCTGTCTTATAGGTGTGAGTCACGCAGTGCCAGGCACTCTGGTAAGCATCAGTGTTTTGAGTCTTCAATGCTCCTGTCTTAGTTGAGGTCCTTTTACAACAATGAAACTAAAGGCCAGGAAATGCATAAAGGCAGTTTGTTTGGAAGATGGTTGTAGGAAGTACCAGCAAGGGATTGGGGACGTGAGGCAGGGATGAGAGGGAGCCAAGAGACCAGGTACCACTGTGGGCATCTGGATTCAGTCCTGCTGGCGACAATGGAGAGGCATTACAGAGATCACCTAGGAAATGCTTCACCTGGGCAAAAAGTGGTTATTATGGACTTAATGTATTACAACACCCCCCACCCCCACCCCCTGAAAATGCAACTTAAATCATAGCACCTATATTTATAAATACAACTCTGCTTGGAAATAGGTATTTTTCTTTTGCCCTGTTAATGAATTCATACCAATGTAGGGTGGATACTAAACCTCATCATTTATGAGTTCTGAAAAATACAGAATAGACACAGAAACTCAAAGTAAATGTTAAATTCCTGCCACCTTCTGGCCATTGTGACCCTCGCTGGATCTGTCATGGTCCTCTTTGTTGGCTCTGTCTGGAAGGATGTACTCACTCCCGAGGTGGTGAACAGTAAGTGCCATGAAGTCTGGAGTGGTTGGTGGCCATCTGGCCATCAAAAGGGAACAGGTACTCTGAATAGATGAAATTAAAATCAAAGGGTGAAGGTAAATAGAAGGGCTAGTTCCTATTAATGACATTGCTGAAACATCAGGACCCAAACATGCCTGAAGCCAGAGCACCTCCAGGTTTGCCAATGACTTATGTTAATTAATTCTACCTCTGGCTGAAGCAAATTGGAATGGTGTTTACATTATTTTAAATCAAGATAATTCTGACTGATCGAGTAGATACCCTGTACTATCTTCCTAGATCTGCCATTAAGATAACATCACAAACTAAATGACTTGTCAGAACAGAAATATTTGACCCACAGTTGAGGAGACTAATTGCTTAGAATCAGAGTATCAGGCATGTTGATTCTTCTGAAGGCTTGATGGGACAGTGAATGACATGCTTTCTCTCTCAACTCCTATGGCTTGCTGGCACTCTTTGCTGATCCTTGAATTGGAGACCCCTCTATTTTCAAGTGAACATCTTCTGTCTGTGCTTTTTTTCTGCATCTCTTCCCTTTACAAGGACATCGCCCACATTGGATTCGGAGTCACCCTATGCCAGCACAACCTCATGTTAAACAATCACAGTTTTAGAAGTCCACATCCAAAGTGCTGGAACGCATCTTTTGGAAGAACAGAATTCAATGTGCAGCACATTCTAAGTGTTCTAGTGCAGGATCTTGATGCACAGGAAAACAAAAGAAAGAACAGCTTTGTTCACTGTGGCTTCAAGTTTAATTGCCAGTATTCATCTACAGCGCTGGTTCCCAACCTTCCTGATGCTGCAACGTGGCAACACAGTTCTTCATGTTGTGGTGACCCCCAATCATAAAATTATTTTCGTTGCTACTTCATAATTGTAATTTTGCTACTATTATAAGTCAGGCAACCCCTGAGAAAGGGTTGTTTAACCCCCAAAAGGGTCACAACCCACAAGTTGAGAACCACTGATCTATAGGAGGAACTGGTGAAAGAGGAAGAAAGACTATTTGGGTTAGTCCAGGTAGACTACAGAAACAAATCCATGGACATGCATATAGATATAAGGGTATGGTTAATATACTAGAGGAATAGGACATTAAGAAAACATCCCAACCCAGTCCATTTCAAAGTCATAAGTCTGATATTAGCCCATATGCCCTATACCAGTGTATAACATCTCTTTCCGACTCACAAAGTCACAGGCCATTGGTTGGAGAGTCCTGGCGCCAGCAGGGATCTCTCCATGGCTCCTCACTTACAGGGCTCAGGGTCCATCAACAGCATCCAGTGGTGGTAGAGGCAACTTAGCTCTGGCAAGGCTTTCCACATGGCTTCGCCAGCTTCAGAGGTCTGGTTCCTTCCATCAGGCTAAGGTTGTGTGGCTTCTCCACCAGCTCCTTCAGCTCCTCAGACATTGCTATCTTGTTTTGTGTGCAGTTCATTGTCTCTGAGACTAACTTCCAACAACTGGGGAGATAGCTTCTCATCTCCATGAGAGAAATAGCGTGAGAGTTTCCAGAAGTCTCAGGAAAAAGCCATGCCTACACCCAGGCCTCATTGGCTACTCAATTAACAGGCTAGACTACACTCCTACATCTCAATCATGAAATTAACATAAGCACATAACCGACACACTACCATTACGCTCATTTATGAGAGACGTCAATAGCTATCATTAGCCATTGAACGTGGAAGTACTTTTCCAAAATTCCATTCTTCTCCAGTGAAAATTTCACAGAATCTAGCAATAAAAGTTCTTAAGTACTTCATTTAAATTTTCAACAGCAGTTAAGCAAATGAGCACCTGAGAGTTAGAGTTCAGGTGGCCAGGCCCCAGCTCGATGCTGAAAAGCTATTGCAATTTCCAACAACAACCGTTTGTTGGATTTGCTGGGGCAGAGTTCTCTGAATTTACCTTTTTTGCTAGTAGGGTCTCTCCCTTAAAAGGTGTGGATTTGGTTTCATGGCTGAGGTTCGTGGTAATGCACCTTTTAGGCTGAGCTCTGGACTTTATATGAAGAAGATACATAGTAATTTTCTGTTGTGAATAGAACTGTGTCTCCCCACAAGATTTGCTGATGCTAACATCCCTCGTATCTGTATATGTGATGTTGTTTGGAAATCTGATCTTTGAAGATTTCATGTCAGTTTATATCAGACTATAAACTTAGAAGAGAAAAAACACAGACCTACTCAGAAGAAGGACAGCCATTTATGGCACAGGCTGAGATATAAGTCAAAGAACACCAGAGTTTGGTAGGAAGTACCAAGAATTAGGACGAGGCAAGAAAGGACTTGCTCCCAGAGCCATCAGAATTACCATGGCCCTCCTTGAATCTGGACTTCTGGTCTAAATTAATGTGGGTCAATAAATTTCTGTTGTTTCTAAGGCCCTTCCTTAGTTTGTGGTCTTTTGTTATAGCAGCCATAGGAAATGACTACGCTTTTTGCAGTGTTCAAATAACCACTAAGCAGACCTCTCCACGAGGCTATGAAGAAAGTTTGTCCGGCTCTAACTGAACCTTGTGTACCAGGGTAGTGTCAGGAGACTGTGCTCTCCCAGCTTAGCTCTAGCCCAGCAAGGAAAGCCAGCCCCCACCTGGTGCTCACAGTCACACGGCTACGTCAGGAGTGTAGAGGGGTGCATGAGACCTGGAACAGTCCCCTATAGTTTGCCCCATAGAGTGACTGGGGACACTGGGGGAGGAACAATTCTTTATGAGAGATTATGACACGTATTACAGGATGTTTAGCACAACTGACCTCTGCCTACTAGATGGCAGTGGAGCCTCTAATTGTTGGGACAACCAGAAAATCTCCACACATCTCCAAATGCCACTGTGACCAAAGTATGGTAGGCCCACATCTGGTGGAAATCCATTAGAATTCCCAGGATCCAAACTTGTGACCACACTGCTCATGACCAGTCTAATGGCTGGCGTGTAAACTGGTCTGAGCTGCGTAGTGAGTCTGGGGGCAACATAGCACTGTATTTGGCACTTGGGAAGCAGGTGTCCCTGTGTTCTACTGTAAGACTTGTAGACCCAGTCAGAGTGCAGCATGCCTGATCCTCAGGCTTTAGAGAGGCAGATGGCATGTGTCCAATGATTATGCAGTTAGTACTGTAACTTTGAGAAATGGCTTAATTGACTCCTTCCTCCAGACAGAACACATTAAACTTAAGGAGAGTGTCACCATTTCCCCTGGCTAACCTTCTCCCATTTGTCTTAGTCCCTGCTCTCAAGAGGAACCTTCCTTAATCAGTCTTGCTATAACATATACCAGCAGAACCTTCGTTAATCAGTCTTGCAATAGCATATACCAGCAGAATTTTCTAAGTAGAAAATTGGAGGAATGCATCTTTAAGTCAAAGAACACAATTCATCCATTCGATGGATTAACACAATAACCTTAACCATGGACTCAAATACACAAATGACCATGATGGTGACACAGGGCTAGGCAAAGTTTTCTTCTGTTAGACATAGGATTGTCTTACGTCAGAGCCAATTCAATAGCAAATAAGAACAAGATCCCTTAGAGAGTGTTTGTTAAGTGTCCAGCTTTGTAGCACCCTAAATTTGTATTACAAAGACTATGTGCACACACACACAGGGATAAGTACAAAAATATCACCCTGGGGCCTTCCTTTTCCTGTATGCATGGCTTTATTTCAAGCAAAACTTGGTGAAACATGTCTCTGAGATCTGAGGATGACTGTAGACAAATTCTCTCAGCAATGCACTGGTCGAGTTCTCATTAGAGGACCTTCAAAAAAGTCCAATTGCAACAGTGGTTGCCTAGCGCACCAGCTGGGCCACTTCATTCAAGGCAGAGAAGGTCATGGTGACAGTTTTTTGAGGGGGATTCTCAAGAGGTCATCTTGATAGACTTTCTTAAAGGACAGAGAATGATCACAGGGAGTTATTAGAAAGGGGGTTATTCTAGGGACATTTAAAACTCCACTGGGTAAGAAAAAGACCAGTAAGGTTGAACCAAGGACTTTTCCCCCATTGTTACAATGTCCTTGCTCTTTTTTTTTTTTTTGCTGAGAATAGCAAGGACTACAAGAATTTCATTGGGAAACCTTATTCCATTCACTCTCTAACCCTGAACTTACCATTTCAGACTTCTTTTTGTCCCCCAAACTCAGAGATCAAAGAAAGGGAACTCAGTGGGTGTTCCTCAAGGAAGCCCAGGCCACCACTTAGAACGCTGTGTAGGAACAGTGCAGACTTCTTCTTACAGAGATGCGAACACCACCTTCACAAGGATGTAGACCTATGAGGAGGATGTCAAGAAACAACAACTTCACATTTTGATATTTCTTCTCAATAAAATTTTCCCTTATTTTGTAGCAGCACTTTTTGACCCACCTTCATATGTTTTATATTATTCTCACAGCACCCCTATAAAATAGGTGGTTTTGTCCTTTTCATTTAATATTGAGAAGACAGAAGATTCAGAGATTAATTTGCCAAAGTTCATGTAGCTTGTAAATGTGACCTTGAAAAGGACAAGGCTCCTGGAGAGGGGAAGCTGCTCAGTCCTAAGAGCTCTTGTCTGACATTATGTCCCCAAGACTGGAGGGCGAGTACAAGGGGCGGGGGTGGGGGGGCTGCAGCAGGGAGTGAGGATGGGGGTGGGTGGCCTCCAGGAACAGTCACACAGGCATCATCTGTTCTCAATTTCCACTCCAAGGCATTTCTTCAGCTGAACACACGTGCTCAGGCCGCTGGCCAGGAACTAAATTTATTTGTGAGCCAAGGGTTCAAACAGGTACATAAATTACATGTATACAGCCTCATTCCTCAGTGCGGCTTGACACAGCTGAGTACCCATCAGGATTTTATAGGCTATTCTCTCTCAGTCCTAAGCTGTCTGGTCTTGTCTGGATGCCCTCAGCTGCCTCCCCCACCCCTCAGAGCAGGCACCTTCTGAAAGTCTCCAGACCATTTCCTTGCTGTGCACGGTCTTGGTTTTGAACAATTTGCCCACCTTAGCCTCTGCTGCCCACTCTCTCTGATTCTCATCTCCTGCCCTCACTAGCCATCCACCTCATACTCATTATTGTTTTCCATCATCCTTGGGGTGAAGCCTGACCCTCACACAGGAGGTTAAAGCCTTTTTCCTTTCCAATCCTGCCTCCCTCTTCAGAGGACTCCCACTTACACATTCCAGAACTTCCTTGGTTTCTTTTAAATGAGCAGGATGGCTTTGATGGCTGCAATAAGGATAGGGCAGGGCTTTCTTCTTCACTGTTAGAGAACACTCTTGTAGTGATGGAAAAGGTTACATCCACCAGTATCGTTCCTACTTTGCTTATTGTTGTTAGTGCTTATTGTTGTTAGTGGCCGACAGGCTCACCTCCAAATCATGGGGCCTCCCCGCACAGTGGCACAGACACTGCCCGGGGTGGTCCCATCTCATCATCCGTTGCAGATCAAGCCCACAGGTTTGACCCATCAGCTGACGTTCCAGAGCAGTTCACCAGGTCGTTTTTTGGAATTCATCTTTATCTGGCCACTTTGCTGAAAACTGGTTAATACCCCAGCAACCTGCTACCTCTGCTGACCATAGTAGTGCCTGTAAGGGTGAAAATTTTAAATTAAAATAAATATAAAGTAAATATATTACAATACTATTTTTGTGTTCTATGAAAATTTTTGTTGCTCCATATGGACCAAATTTTTAATCAAGAATAGCCCCCCACTCTCCTTCCTGCTTGAAGTCTGGTCCCTTTAGCCTGGAGGCCACGGTAGAACTGTCCCTGTGGGCTTCTGAGCCAGTAACCTTGGCTCTCTCCCATGGAGCTGCTGCTGATTTCAAACTGCCGGCTCTGCAGCTAGCGGCCCATGCAGAGCGTTGCTTTGCTCACGAGGTACACGTGAGACTCCCATGGAAGTGGAGACTCTTAGTGGAACCAGCACCATCGCTGGATACATATCAGCAAATTGTTCAAACTTAAGCCACTTTCTTATCAATAGGGTCTACCACTGAACTGAATCCTCCCTTTCTGCTGGCTCGATTGGCGTTCCTGCCTTTCAGAGGCCATTTTATGGAGGCCCCAAGCACAGATTCCATAACTCCTTAGACAGATTTGAGGAAAGCCCTCATCTTGCCATGATGACGAGAAGTCACCCAATGCAGGTAACTGAGAGTGACGTGAAAGCTGGGCTGTGTGTGCCCTCGGTAGCCATGGGCACCTGCAGCACTGAAGTGAAGAGAGAAGGGAACCCTTGGGGTTTCTGACAAGAGTTGGGGCCACACTGCAGTACCAAACACCTACCAGGTCCTGGCACCGTGCGCTGTGCCTCACAGCATGCTATCTCAGGACAATTCTGCAAAGAAACACATAAGAGAAGAAGCAGATCCAGAGAGGGTAAGTAAGTTGCCTAGGGTCACACAGCTCATAGTGGAGAGTGGTAACATCAAAAATTTGGTCTTATCTGTCTCTCCATTCCCTCCCCACCCCCTTCAATACTGACTTCATGATTAAAGGCAGTTAAACCAATGCTCTGCTTCAACCTAAAAAAGTCTCTGTGCTTTGTCTTCATTTTATGTTCTCACGCTTATTGTTACCTGTGACCAAGTGAGACCGAGTCTCCTGGACCCTTTGCAACATGGAACAAAATGCTGCCCAGGCCTGGGCTACCCCCATGGTCGAGTGGGAAGGAGCCAGGATGATCCGCAGCGTTGTTTCCACTGGCAGTTTTCAGAGGTAGATGCGGGGCTCTTTCTCCAGCGCTGGTCTGGGGGCTCTGCTGAAAGCTGCCTAGCAGGGGCCGCTGACAGCTCATGGTATACGATGGTGGGAACTCAAACCCAAACCCATGTCTTCAGCATGGTGTGTGTGTGTGTGTGTGTGTGTGTGTGTGTGTGTGTGTGTGTGTGAGAGAGAGAGAGAGAGAGAGAGAGAGAGCGAGAGAATTCTGACCCAGAAGCCCCATGGTGTCATCCGACTCCCAACAGACTGTTTACAAAGCTCTCTCTGAACTGCTAGGTGTTCCTCTTGACAGCTCAAGAACCTCCAACATTTCGAGTTTTATCCGAAGTCAAAAGTTTGGGAGAGCTGGCACACATACAAATGTTAATCAGTGAAGCAGCAGGCTTAGTGTGTGTGTCTGGAATCTATACTAAACACTCAGTAGTATGTTAGGAACCTCAATGGATAGTTTTGCTCAAGTTTCCTTCAACTCGGTCTGCATTATGAAGTTATCTTTTTGCTTTTCCAAATGATGGGAGACATTTGAGTTGCAGAGTTGTCTCTAACCAGGAACATTTATTTCTTTTTAAAGAGCCCAAATTGTAAAATAAATAGGAAATATATTTGGGATTGTTAGCTGCCATCGATAGGGAAACAGGACCACTTGGGTGATATGTTGCCGGCTGCCAATTTCTCATGCACAATCTGTCTCCTTTCAAAGTCTGACAGTTGGCAGATATCCGTGGGCAGATGAGAGATGGTGATTGTTTTCAGACATTTGAAATAAACCTTGTGAGCTTCATTGTGCACAGTCTTGCTTTATCCTTCATTTGCCTTTTACCCACAGCTCCGGCTTTCTGTCATCATCTCACATGCAATGGACCCACCAAATCCAAGCCAGTTGCCATAGAATCAACACGTGGCTCAGAGTAGAACTGTGCTCCATCTACTGTTTTCCCAGCTGCTCTTTCGAAAGCAAAGTCTTCTGAGTCACACTGGAGGGTATTCAAACTGAAAACCTTCTGGCTAATACCCGAGCACTGAACTGTTGGCATCACCCCAACTCCTCAAAGCAAAAAACTCCCCTTTGCCACTGAGTGATTCTGCTGCATGGCCGTCCCCTATGTTGCGATGTAGATGGGCTCTACAGGGTCTTCTTGGTGTGATATTTATGGAGACAGATTTCCAGGCCTCCTAGGACCTCGGCACCACCCAGAACCAAGCTCTGAAGGTTTCCATGCCTGTGACCTTCTCCCAAGAACTTTTTGGTGGGTTTGAACCTCCAACCTTTTGCTTAGCAGCCACACACCTTACTGTGTGCACCACCCAGCAACTCCCTGAAGGGATGTGCTCCAGGGAGACCAGATTCGAAACCCTCTCCCTGCCCCCAGGCCCTTGGCTGTCCTCCTATCTTGTAGGCAATCCATCAGCTGCTGGGAGAAGGCAGTGGAGCACGTGGGAGCCAGGAACTAACTCTATTTCCTAGCAACCAACGGAGACCATTTCTCCTCTGTCAGCAGGAATGCTTAGATTTATGTACACTACAAACGCCCGTTATCACCATAATAAACCATATATTTGCAGGCGGTATTTACAGCCAGCTAATCATGGCACTCCATTCTGGCAGCCCCCAAGCTTCTGAGTGTCCCATTTGGAGCCCCCCAAAACGTGATTAGGTAGATGCTGAGTACTAATTTAGTTAACAGCTGTGCCTGACAAAGCTACTAACCACCTAATTATAAGGGAAGATTACTGATACCATTAATTGAATGGTTGTAAAACTCTGGTAAAGTCAGATGGTAGTAAAGTCCATTTTCAATTTACTCAGCTATTAAAAGTATTTCCGGCCATAAAATAAACAGACACAAAGCATACTAAACAGGCTAATATAGAAACATAAAAAGGGAAGGGAGAAGCTTGTCGCAGCAATTAGTGGTTGTGATTAGCTGCACCACAGACCCAGTGGTGGAAATTAAAGATTAATTTATGACAGTGCTCTGGCGAAGGAGGCTTGCTGGCAAGTGCTCTGCTCACAGGTGGGCTGGGTGCTTGGCATTTCACTGTCTTGCCAAAAACCATCTTTAGGCTTCAGTTGTGCTTCAGGCTGCCTTGGGACTGTTGTTTCTGTTGTCAGAACCTGAGAGATACTGAATTAATACATCTTCTTATTCCCAGCTCCAGTTTCCTTCTTTAGTGAGAGGGGGCATTTAGACATCTCACAGTTCTAAAAGTTTCTGTGATGATCTGCTCCAACATCACATCTCTGGGGTGAAGGATTATTTCCTCCCCCCAACGAGATCAGTCTTTGCTTTGAGGCTCTAGGAGGGTGAGGAGCCCCCTGGCAGGGTGGTTCCTGGCGAGGCTGCTCCCCAGAAGCTCAATCGTTCAAAGCCACCCGCTGCTCAGTGAGAGAAAGACAAGGCTCTCTATCCCCATGATAAGGAAGAGCTTCAGAAACCCACAGGGGCCATGCTGCCCTCTTGGATAGGGTTGCTGTGACTCGGAACTGACTTGGTAGCAGTGAGCTTGGTCTAGTTTTGGACCCAGAAAGGTGACCTTTCAATTCTTGGAATTTTCCCAATGCCTCTCTTACAATGCCATCTCCTTAACCAAGCATGATATCCTTCTTCAGGAACTGCTCCTACTGAAATGAAACAATCTCTCCATTCTACCCTTCAAGACAAATTCTGACAGTACCTTCTGAGAAACAGATTTGTTCATTCTTCTTGAAGTCCATGGAAAAAAGGGAATTCAAAAAGTCAGCAGAAAAAATGGAATTAAAAGATAATGAACTTTTCCTACAATTTTTTAGTGCTACTCATGTAGCAAATACTCTGCATTAACACCATAATGCAGCTCAAATGTGTCAATTCTTCACTCTTACCTTTTCATTGTCTGTTTTTTTTAAAATAAGGGATACCCCCCAAAATGGAAACAAAACAAAACAAAACAAAACACTGTGCTAGACAAGCAGCAGCACTTCGCTCTGCGTTTGGACCCCAGTGACACTGCCTGGGAAGGCTCTTCTAATCATAGGGCATTTTTTTTGTAGAAGCAGTGGCACGCAAACCTCTTTTTTTGTGGTTTAAAAAAACAGTGTGTGGCTGTGAAATTTTCTTTCCTGCTTAGGAAAAATGCTGCAGAAATGGTTGTGATCCTGAACACAGCTTGTAAGGACAGCGCTATGGGAAAAATTCAAGTGTATGAGTGGTTTTCTCATTTCAAAAAAGGTGAAATGTTGATTGATGACTAACCTCATTCATCAACTTCCCAAAACCTGCGGTGCATTTGGACTTCGTCCCACGAGGTCAGACTTTCTATGTAGAGGTTTTGAAACAAACCCAGGGACAATGGAACAACAAGTGATCTAAAATCAATGCTGAGGAGGGTCTGTGGTGCCTGGTAGAGCTTGTTCAAGGGCAATGTAACCACGAGGAATTACTGAAACTAAATGAAGGCTGAACAGGATAGTGGGAAAGTAAAAGGAAACAGAGGGAAAAACTAGGAGGCAAAGGACATTGGTAGAGGTCTAAATATAGGCATGTGCATATATAAATATATTTATATATAACAATAAGGAAATAGATCTATGTCCATATATTTATATGTTAAGTATCAAGGCAGCACACAGACATTGGGCCTCTACTCAAGTATACCCTTAATGCAAGAACACTTTGTTCTAATAACCTGGCATTCTGTGATGCTCACCTTCCAGACATGATTGTTGAACACAAAATGGATGCATAGCAAATGTGGTGAAGAAAGCTGATGGTGTCTGGCTATTGAAATATGTAATGTCTGGGGTCTTAAAGGCTTGAAGACAAATAAGCAGCCTTCTAGCTGAGAAGCAGCAAAATCCACATGGAAGAAGCACACCAGCCGCATGATCATGAGGTGTCAATAAGATCAGGTATCAGGCATCAAAGACCCAGAAAAAAAATCATATCAGTGTGAATGAGGGGGAGTGCAGAGTGGAGACCCAAAGCCATCTGCAGACAATTGGACATCCCCTTACAGAAGGATCACAAAGAAGAGATGAGCCAGTCAGTGTGCAGTATAGCACTGAGGAAACATACAACTTTTCTCTCCCCTCCGCTCCCCATTATGATCCCATATCTACCTTACAAGTCTGGCTAGAGCAGGGCAGATACACTGGTACAGAAAGGAGCTTGAAACACAGGGCATCTAGGACAGATAAACCTCAAGACCAATAATGAGAGTAAGCACACCAGGAGGGAAAGGGGAAAGTGGGGAGAGAAAGGAGGAACAGATGACAATGATCTACATATAAATATAACTCCCTCTCTGGGGGATGGACAACAGAAAAGTGAGTGAAGTGAGAGATAGGTCCATGTAAGATATGAAAAACTAATAATAATATATAAATTATCAAAAATTCATGAAGGAGGGAGGGTGGCAAGGGAGGGGTGTGGGAATGAGGAGCTGATACTAAGGGCTCAAGTAGAAAGAAAATGTTTTGGAAAATGATGGTGGCAAAGATGGCCAAGCTACTCCACTGGAATGAGCACTTAAACCATGGGAAAGAACTGCCTCCTTTGTGGATGTCTGGGAAAAATGGTATATTCCTGATCCAACAGGGAAGTTCAGCCTAGTCCGAAGACACATGTAGGTAAACTGAGAGAGGCTTCCAAAATACCCTGGGAGATGTGAGGATGGTGGCTGGGCTTCAGGACCCACAAGAAACAGGAACTGCTCTGCTACAAGCCCACATGTCCACCAGTGCTCCCTTACACCGCTGAAGGAAGATGGCCGACCGATTAACATTTATAGCTTGGATTTATAGCTTGTGACTTGATCTGTGAATAAAGTGAAAGTGACTTTAAAAAAAAAAGAAAATGATGACGGCAGCAAGTGTACAAATGTGCTTGACACAATGTATGTATATAAATATATATATGCATTGTGATTAGAACTGTATGAGCCCCCGATAAGATGATTAAAACAAAAATAAAGTGATAGCTTTACAGTTTAAAGAGGTTGTTTGCAGCACATTTGCCCAATGCACCATTGGATTTCTACTTTCATATGTTTACTTTTGATCCAACTAAAATGAGACATTTCTAAAACTATAATCATAAGCATAGCATTTACCTAAGTTCTGTGAGATGTTCTGGTGGATTATGAAATGGAACAGCAGTAAAAAGCAAACTCACTTCCAGAGATTCAATTTCTGACTTATTGCAAACCTATAGGGCAGGGAAGAACTGCCTCTCTGAGTTTCCAGGACCATAACTCTTTGCAGGAGTAGAAACCCTTGCTTTCTCCCATAGAGCAGTGGTTAGCAGCCCAATATGTGACCCACTACACCTCCCAAATTTGCCACCATTTGATCTGAAGGACTGGCCGGGAAAATCTCTGAACTTGAACATGGTGTCTGAAATCTGTGGTAGATTTAGCGTATGGAGGTCTGTGGCCTTAGCATGTAGAGTTTGACTTTTACTCCTAGTAATTAGGGATAGAAGAAAAACCAGATGCATTGAATTAATATTAGAAGATGTAACAAACTTAGATCTTTGCCAGCCTTTATGGTAATGCACTTGGCTACCAACCAAAAGCTTGGTGGCTTTTACCCAGCCACTGGCTCTTCTGGTTATAAAACCTTTCAATCTATGTCATAAAGCTTACCAAATCAAAATAAAATTAATGCCTCTTGCCTCAGCTGCTGTTAAGGTACTCAGTTTTTCCGAGGAAGCTAAGGCCACATTGGGGTGAGCCCCTCACTTCATCGGGAAACTAGCACCATGCTCAGCAGCCACCAACTTGGTACTCCGCACCATGGCCTCTGTCTCCAAGCTCACCTGCATCTACTTGGCCCTCATTCTGCACGAACGACGAGGTGACCATCACGGAGGACAAGATCAACGCCTTCATCAAGGCCACTGGCATCAACGTGGAGCCCTTTTGGCCCAGCCTGTTTGCCAAGGCCCTGGCCAATGTCAACATAGGGAGCCTCATCTGTAATGCAGGCGCTGGTGGCTCTGCCCCAGCTGCTGGTGCTGCATCAGCCGGAGGAACTGGCCCATCCACCGCTGCTGCCCCAGCTGAGCAGAAGAAAGTGGAAGCCAAGAAAGAAGTCTGAAGAATCTGATGATGACATGGGCTCTGGTCTTTTTTACTAAACCCTCTTTTGTAATGTGTTCAATAAAACAACTGAACTCTAAAAAAAAAAAAAAAAATCAAATTCACTGCGGTCAGGTCAATTTCTATTCTCAGGAACCCTGGGTTTCTGAGACTGCCAATCTTTACAAAAGGTGACATCCTTCATCCTCAGAGCGGTTGATGGGTTTGAACCACTAATTTTGCAATTAGCAGCCCCATGCTTAACTCAGAGTACCACTGAGTACTATAACCTAGAACATTTTATGAAGTAGCTCTACTGTCATATAGATTTCTGTGAGTTATTTCCAATGTTCACCAGGCTGGTGAAAGGCCAATGTTTTCACTAAAATAAATAAATAATAAAACAAAATGCATCTTACTTCTGCAGTGTGGATGCCACCCCGCACGCACCCTCCACTCTCATGCCATCAATCACCTAACTTAGGGATCCAGTTATCTTCCATGGGCTTTGATTGTTCTTGCTGTCATTGGTGTTGTCGAGTCAATCCCCCATCAACAGCCTGGGTAGCAGAGTCAAGTTGTCCAGAGGGCATCCTAGGCTATAAACTTTTTCTTAAAATTTTTTTTCACTGTACTGGGGGCAGTTTTCACAGCAAAATTAGATTGTCAATTAATAATTTATACACAAATTATTCCATAATATTGCTTATATTTTTCACGTTATCATTCTCATGTACTTCATTCTAGTTGTACTGTTTCCAGTCATCTCGTTTCCCTGTGCCCATATCATCATATCATCTCTGCTCTTTGTAGTAATTGTTGATCACTGGGTCTCATATAGATGATTCTTCCAAAAGAAGCTCATTACTCATGGGTGTTAGTCTTTATTTTGTGAGCCAATCTATTATTTCATTGAAAGGTGGCTTTAAAGGATAATTTCGGTTTAAGGTGGAAAGTGAATTTCAGGGCAACCATCTTGGGAGGTTCTCTAGTTTCAACCAGTCTACTAAGTTTGGGTTTTAAGAAAATTGGTGCTCAAAGTCCATCTGTGGAAAATAAGACATATCCTCACAGAAGAGTCACAAGGAAGGAACCAGTCAATCAGGGTGCAGTGTAGCACCAATGAAACACAATATTCCTCAGGTTCTTTGAGGTCTTCTCTCCCCCTACCATAATGATCTCTATCCTGCCTTTCAGTTCTGGCTAGACTGGAGCATGTATACTGGTACAGATAAGAGCTCACAACACACAAAATCCAGGTTAGATAAACACATCAGGAAAAGAAATGGGAGTGGCAATACAAGGAGGGTAGGGGGAAGGTGTGTGTGTGGAGGAGGTGTGAGAGAAAGATTGCTGCATACATCTCCTCCCCCCACGCCCCGCCCCAGTGGAATGAGCAGCAGGACCTTGGATGGATACAGCAGTCAGTGTAAGATATGAAAAGAATAATAATTTATAATTTATCAAGGGGTCACAAGGGTGGAAAGGGGGAGAGAGGGGAAAAAAAGAAGAACAGAGACCAAGGGCTGAAAAAGAAGGTAAATGTTTAGAAAACAATGATGAAAACATATGTACAAATATACTTGATACAATTGATGTAAGGAATGTTATAAAAGCTGTAAGAGGCTCCATGTACAAGGATTTTTTTTAAAAAAATGAAGTTCTGTTCCGCATTTACTTTCAATCATATCAGAATCAATCTCTTGGTATCCAGATCAGAATGGCCAATAGTCATAGCTGGGCATCACCTTATTCTGTTTTCAGGGTAGATGAGGCTATGGTTTATGGCAGCTATTAATCCTATAAAGTAATTTCTTCTCTGAGTCTTGGGTTTCTCTCTTTCTCCTTTTTTTCTGGATCACTAGAGACCAAGTATCATAGACGGCTGCTCATAAGCTTTCAAGACCCCAGGCGCTATGCACCACATGGAAATAGAGAACATATACTTTCTGACCAATATTATGCCAATAAACTGAGTTATCTCATGAGACTTAAAAACCATACACACACAAAATCCCTCCAGGTATCTTATCCCTCATACCTAAATAATGGTTTGAATGCCTTAAATAAAAGAGAAAGAAAAGTATAATTGAAATAGACTTTGAGTCTAATGACAAACAATTTGACTTAGCAATGAAAAGCTCATCCCTCTTGCAAGGGATTTGGTTGCACTGTTGTCTTTACAGAAGAAGATCACCAGGCCTTTCACCCATAAAGTCAATGGAGATCATCCAACTAAGCTTTCAGTTAGCAACCCAGCTGTTGTGCCAGGAGGACTCCTTACAAAATCAAAGCCAATCTGAGTCATTAAGTTCATTGTGCTGGCTTTGACCATGTATAGGGGTTTACAAGAGCAAATAGTCTCATTTGAACTTCCAAACTACAATTAGCAATCCAAGTTCTAACCCACAGTGACACGCAGGCTCTCATTGCAATAGAGTTGATGCGTACTCATTGTGACCCTGCAGGAGAGGGTCTGATTACCCCTGTAAGTTTCTGAGACTGTAACTCTTTACTAGAGTAGAAAGCTCGGACTTTCTCCTGTGGAGAAGTGGGTGATTTCAAACTGTTGACCTTGTGGGTAGATGCTTAACATGTAACCGCTATGCCACCAAATTTCCTAACTTTTCCCCAAGTCTTTTGTTCTGCATATTACATGTGGTTTGTTTTAAACAGTGTAAAGCAGACATAATTATGACCATATCGATGGGAGCAATAGAACTTGTCTGCAATGCCAATAGAGATGGTGTCTCCACACAAGAGCATCAGCAAGGATGGACACTGTGAGCATGCTAGAGGGAACAACTGGACTATTGTGAGGTGGAATGAGGACCTACTTTGGAATCAGATTGTCCTAATGTACAACACTAGCACTCTACCTGGTTCTCTTGGTTCACACCATCAACTTCTTTGGTATGACATCAACTTCTAACTGCAAACACCTGTGATGCTCTGCCTGGAAGCTTGCTCTGTCACAGAATTATGTCTGGCTATACACTGGCAGGATAGCACTGACAGGAAGGTGGAGTCCCTGAGAGTAGCCTCAAGTAAGCATGAAGGGAAGCAGGGGGTACATACCGTAGATTCCTTCCCTCTGGGGACGATTCCAAAGCACGCTTTGTACAGAATCCCTCAGGCCCCCACTGGAATGGAGCTTCACTTGCTCAGAGATAAATTGCTCACTAAGGCATTCTGGCTTCACTTCCTTCCTTTTTCTTATTCACTGACTTGTGCCAGGGATTACTTCCTGGAAACCCCACCCCACCCCACCCACCAAATTAATTGCTAACTGCACTCAGATGTGAACCCCAGGATCTGCTTCCATAGGAAGTAAGAAGCCTGGTTCAAATCTCTACTCTTCTACTGACCAAATACAGGTCTTTAGGCCCATTACTCCAACAATCTAGAACATTTTAGCATTCCCTGGTGAGATGATAAAAGTAGAAAAATCCTCCTGAGGCAGCTGTGAAGAGCCGATGAAACATTCTGTGTTAACAATTTAAGACAGTGTCTAGCATACAACTGGTATTCAATAAATGCTGTCATTATTTATTATTACAATGGATAGCTTCTAAGAAGTGAGATTTCCTGGTTTGAGTCTAAATCCAATCTTTTAGCTCTTCGCTTCTGAAATTCAGTTATTCATTTAACGTATCTTTGGCAAATATTGACTTAACACCTATTATGTCAAAGACACCATGCTATCATGGATATAAAGGAAGTGACGAGGTCACAGTCTCCAGGGAGATAAGACATATCCACACATAGCTACTGTCTACAGCAAATTGTGATAAGTGTGCTAGAATATGTGCTAATAAAACATGCAGGAATTCAGTGGAGGTGAAGCTAATTGTGTCTGAAGTGGAAGAGGACGTTTTCTTTAAGTTGTGCTTTTGAAGGTTGTGAAGAATTGCAACTGATGAGATGGAGGGGGAGAAAGGGTAAATGGATGGGGAGAACAGGATAAAGGGCACAAGGAGTCTGGCCTCCTGGAGGCAGCTCAACTGTGTCATCAACCCACAGACTGATGACCCTTGATCCCTTGGAGCTGAGTGGACAGCAGTTGCCTCCCAATGCTTCTACTGCTACTAATGCCTCACACTTACACCGCACTTGCTCTGCTACAGGAGAAGCCAGGGTGGTTTTTTCACCTTCTCTGTGTTAGACCCATGTGTCTGATTCGCAGCCAACACACCTTTCAGGGGAGATTTGGGTGTTGCTGTGATGCTTAAGAGGTTTCAGAGAGGCTTTTAGACTCAGACAAACCAAGAAGAAAGGTCTGGTGAAGTCCTTCTGAAAATTAGCCAGTGGCTTAAAGAACCCAATGGGTCATTATGGTCTGACCTGCACATTGATTATGGGGCTGGGACAGTGTTACATAATCTGTTGGGGCTGGGGTAGTTACATAATCTGTTGTCAATTTGAGACTATTAAGAGTGAAGAGGTGAAACTTAGTCTGTTAATCAGGTCTCAGCCTAATGACCTCATTTGGAGGCACTAAGGAGATAAATAGTTTGCTGGAGGCAGGACACACACTCACTCCTTGAAAGACGTTCCTGCTGAAAAGCAACATGGCACTAAGCTGATGACAGTCATAGCCTTGGGGGTGGAAGAGTCATGTGGAGACCCATACCAGTGCTCAGATGCTTCGTCATTACTGGATTCACAAGATTTTCCACCCACTGGCCTGTGATCTTCCTGCCCTCGATGTCATCACATGTGTTGTGTGTGTCTGAAGAGGAATTGACAGACAGGTACTGGATAAATGGGCTAATACTGGACTTATGGACTTGACCTGCCTGGACTGGGATGTTTTCTTAATGTACACTTACTCTTTCCTGTACACGTGTGTGTGTCTATGAATTTGTTTCTCTAGTCCAACTAGGCTGACACAGGCAGGGTTGGGCAGCTCTTTCTTCCACAGTGCACAGGATCACCAGAGTCAAAGCCTGACTCCATGGCAGCTAACAGCACTCATATAGTAGGGGTCTGGGTAGTAATGCTGCAGACGTTAACTCATTTCATCCTCACATTCAGCCAGTAGAACCATTTCCTATGTTTTGTAAAGAAGGAAACACACTTGGGGTCATTAAGGGTCTTGCCCAAGCTCACAAAGATACTAACTCCAGAGTTGACCTAGACGCCAGGTGCCTTCGGTCCATGCTCTATAGAGGTCCTTCAAAAGTGGGGTAGTGAGACATTGTTGGAGGGGGTTGGGATGGAATCTTTTGAGGCCTACTGGAGAGGCCTCCAAAGGATGGGTGGCTCTAGATGTTGCGGGCAATTATGAGCACAAAGCCCCCATCAGCCTGGCCACATCACCAGGCTCATGCATCTGGTTTCAGAACCTGGCCCCTGTACAGACCCCACTGGTCAGGGTCTTCTTGGGACATGCCCATGATTTGCAATGGCTCTGGTTTGGCCCTCAGGACCTGCACATAAAAAGTCTCCATCTGCAGCAGTGTTGTGAGTTTGTGTGTCCAGCTCCAGCCATGGCGTGCTCCAGTCGGCGGGGCCGGCTCTAGTTTGATGAAGATCAGGCAGAGCAGGGTATTCCTTCTTTTCTTCCCTGGGGGGTGGGAGTGGGGGGGAGAAAAGGCCTATGTGGGGGTTGCTAATTGGATAGTGAGGTGTGTGCTTTCTTGTTTGCTTATCCATGCTGAGCAGAGCAGTAAGAAAAGCGTTGGAGCCCGAACAGCACTGTGGGGAGCCCTTCGGTTTCTCAGAGATGAAGTTCACCAGTGGGGGCTGGAGCTGCCTGCTGACAAGTTTTATTTGGCCTGCCCTGTATTTAAAACATGTTTTCAAATAGATGCTGACAATTTAAAATGAGGAAATTATAACACAGACATCTACTTTCCTGGCTGATAAAAATGTAGAAGGGCTGAGCCCATGTCCCTATAAGTCAACCATGAGGGTTCTTACAACCACTCCCAGCTGGCATCACTCACTTCAGTACCCCGCTGGCCCACCCCACCCCATCAGCATTGGAGTTTGGGACCCTGGCTGTAGAGTGTCCGACCTCTCAGCAAGCCAACTGATGGCAGGGCCTCCAGGGAGGCAGCCCCTCCCAAGTCGTGGATGTGATGGCAGATTAAGTTGCCTATTATGGGGCCATTAGAACACAGCGTGATGCATCACTGAGTAAATGAGAGAGGCTGAAGGCAAAGACAGGTTCCTGGAGTGCTCCATCCAATTTAATTCTTCTATCTCTCCCTCTCTCTCTTTTAAACTCTAGGCAGATGCGAAGAGAGACTGTAAATCATGCTCTTTGCAATGGCTCATCATAAAGGATATGGAGAGAAATTAGAGGAGGCAAGAGAAGGAGAAGCAGTGACAACCAAGGCGGGGGCTGTGTGAATGTGATTGAAGATAGACAGACAGTACAGGAGAAGCTGTGGGGATCCAGCACACACTGGAGGCCTGGTGTGGGGCATCCCAAACCCTACAAGCTAGTGGGCCAGCATACTGCTCTGTCTCAGAAGGGGGTCAGGGGATATGGGGGCAGAAGACTATTGAGGCAGTTGAGTTATAGTGTTAACTATGTAGAATTTGGAGTCAGTTAGACTCCTTTTAAAATCTTGGCTCTACACTTTCTTGGCAAGTTACTTAACCTCTCTGACCACCTCCCTCAGCTGTTGGAAGAGACAGTGCTCACAGCAGCAAAACTTGGGCCTGGAGCTCACAGTCCAGGCACACAATGAGACACTGACTTCCGAACACATGAGGGTAGATATCCCAGCTTATAGCCCAGGTAAAGGAGCCCCTGTGGTAAAGTGCTTAACTTCTCAGGTACTAACCGGAAGGTTGGTGGTTCAAATTGCCAGCCGTTCCTCAGAACAAAGACATGGCAGCCTGATTCCATAAAGACGGATAGCCTCAGAAATCCAGGGATCAGTTCTGCTCTGTCCTTTTGGTTCACTGTGAGTTGGAATTGACTCCCCAGCAACAGGTGTGCAACTCAGGTGTACAATGAAGAGGTGCAATGAAGTGGGTTTCTTTCACTAGAGCCTCTCTCTGTCCTTAGGTTTACAATTTTGTGAAAAAAAAAAAAAAAGAAAGAAAAATTGATTAGGTTACAGCCAGCCATGTGCTTGGCCATTTTATTATACAAGTAAGGTAGAGAGAGCCATCAAATAAGGATCTAGTGACCTGGCGGAGTTTGTGGCCTGGCAAGGGGGTTAGGCCTTGGAACTCAATGTAAGAGCTAATTCCCACAGAGGTGAGGGTAACTCCACTATCATCACAGGAGTCTGGAGCAGAACTCATCCTTGGACTTTCTTCTGTGTCTCTGTGCTGAGAACTTACTAAACCCAGAATCGTGAGAGAGCTCTAATACTGAAGACAGTGATGTACCAGCAAGCACAGTGAGACCAGTGAGACACCATAATAGTAGCTTGAATGGCAGGAACCAGGAGACTTGTGCAAGAAGCATAGCAGGATTGGTAGCCCACAGAAAAAGGAGAGAGAGTGAGCTAAGCCCCTTCAGGGAGGAGGGTTGCTGGTGGAGCTACCTAAGCTAGGCCAAGACTGAGCAGGGCCCAGCAGTGGAGGCTGCTGGCTGGCATAGTCAACAGTTCCGTGAAGGAGCCAAGAGCTGTCTGAGTGGGAAGCTGTCCTAATGGATGAACTGTCTCCTTCTGAGTTGAGCCCTGTTACTTCCACCTTGAGCCTGCTAATCTTGTAGCCTGCTACTTCCCTAATCGATCACATGATCCTAAATATGGAGGGTGAGCTCTGTGTGGCCATTGCAATGAGTTCCTGACCCCAGATGGGAGTCAGAGTGCCTGACTGAGCATAAAGTGAGTGTACCCTTGTGCGATGGGGGCAGGGTGAGGATTTGAGTTTATTTCACTGCAGCTGCAGCAGACATCAAAGGTGGGCCCCGGCAAGGGGTGAGTGGGGCACACTCAATGTCTGCTATGTACAGGTGCTTTGGTCAGGGGGACGCGCCATCAGAACTTCCAAGGGTAGGGGAAAAGGAAGGTGTCTTCTCTGTCCCTCTGGCCTGAGCAGCATGTCTCAGGTGACAGCTGGCAGCCTCACCTGGTCTCCTGGGTCCCAGCTGTTTGGGGGACCAGAAGCACATTTTACCCATCTCAGTTCCCTAGCAGTGTTATAATAAAACCTCATACAGTGGGTGTCTTAAACAACAAACATTTACTGTCTCACAGTTCTGGGAGCTGGGAGTCCCAGAACAGAGTGTCAGTAATGTGGATTCCTCTGAGGGCGTTGAAAAGGATCTGTCCATGCTTCTTTCCCAATCCTTCACAGCTCCTAGTCCGAGGGGTAGGCACAGTTGCAGCACCTCACGCTTCCCCCGCTGGCACTACGGGCCTGTTCTCCTAAGGATGCCACCCAGTTGGGATTAGGCTCCATGTTACTCCCATATGAAGTCTCTTAACTGATTTTCGCATCTTCTCCAAACAAAGTCACATTCATGGACAATGTGGTTTAGAATTTCAGCTGTTTTGTTTGTGAAGCAGAAGGAGTAGGCAGGGCAGAGGAGAACACACAATTCATGGAGGAGCCCCTAGGCGGTACAAATAAATTAATATGCTCAACTACTAATCAAACTATTGGAAGTTCAAATATATGTACAAGTATTCCAGAAGAAAAGAATGGGGATCTAGTTGAACCCTGCCTCCACCAAAATGTGTCACTAACAGCCCTATGGAACAAGGACCCAGAAATCAGTCAAGCACCCACAGTCACCTGATTTTGAGTAAAGGACCCAAACACAGGCATCAAGTGGGGGAAGAGGGGACCTTTTAATAAATAGTGCTGGAAAAATGTCACCTGTAAAAAAATGAAACAGGACTCATACCTCACACCAGGTACCAAAATGAACTTAAGATAGATTAAAGACCTAAATGTGAACCTACAACCATAAATTCCATCAGTGTCAAAACAGGGACAAATGCAAGGGCTAATAAGCCAAAGCAAACTCATTGACTTCAAGTTGATGGTGACTCATAGTGACCCTATAGGACCCTATAGGACAGTGCCTCTATGGATTTTTGAGACTGTAACTCTTTACAGGAGTAGAACGACCTCTCTTTCCCTGTGGAGCAGCTGGTGGTTTCGAACTGCTGACTTTGGTCTCAGCAACCCAACGCATAACCACTACACCACCAGGACTCCTAAGGGACAAAATGGACGGTGTAACTAGACCACTAAACATCATGACAAAAGTCACATTGTAGAGGACAACATAAAGGACTGGGACTCTCTGAAAATACAACATTTATGCACATCAAAGACTTCCTCAAAAGAGTTAAAAGAGAATCCACAGATTGTGAAAAAATATTTAGTAATTAATGATACATCAGATAAAGGGCCAATTTCAAGAATCTATAGAAAACTGCAACATCTTAATAAGAAACATATAGGCTGAACCCCGGTGGCGGAGTGGCTGTGCGCGGGACTGCGGCCCACTGGGAAGAAGGTTTGATTCCAGCTCCATAGAGCAAAGGCTGGGCCTCCTACTCCCACCACCAGAGGGCAGTGATGCCAAAAAAAAAAAAAAGAAACATATAACTAAACCAACCCAATCATAATTAGATAATTTGCCAAAAATGACAACCATATGAATAAATGGTGGCATTAATTAGCAGTAAGAGAAATACAGATTAAGACAACAATGAGATAGCACTTAACACTATTTCTCTTCCCAAAATTTAAAAAAAAAAAACAGAAAATAATAAATGCTGGAGAGGATGTGGAGCACCTGGAACACTCACATATTGCTGATAGGCTTGTAGAATTGTATAACTACTGTGGAAATTAGTATGGCAATTCTTTAAACAAATGAAAAACACGTACCACAATCTTCCTACCATATATATCCTAAAAAAAAAATGAACACAACATGAACAGACATATGCACACCTGTGTTTATTGCAGCAATTTCTATAATAGCAAAAACATGGAAGCAACCAAAAACTTCAACTACAGAAGAATGAATAAACAGATAAATTGATGCAATGGGATATTCTGCCTCAGTGACAACTTTCTTAAACACTTGGAGACATGGACAAAACTAGAGTATTATGCTTAGGAAAGTTAGCCAATCTTATAAAGATAAATATTTAATGACACTATTATTATAAGGGAAAACAAAGAAAGAGAAGAGTGGTTTCACACCAAAGGATAAGACGTTGAAGATTATGAGGAGGTCAGGGGCAGGGCCAGGGCAGGGAGGAGGGAGAGTTGGGAAATTACGAAGAAAAGAACACGTCTTTCTAGCGGGTGTCACAGAACACTGAGTTCACTCGACGTGACAGGATGTGCAACCTCACAGAATGTTTCCCCTTAGAAACCTAAATAAATAAACAAACAACTAAAAGTTAAAAATTCTAGAAAGAAAATGACCAAAGTGAAGGTCGCAGCCTTACAAACCCTCCAACTTCCTTCCCCGTCACACATACACGCTGGTCTGAGAGGTTGTAAAGGAGGAAAAGGAAAACGGAAGTGGATTCTTCAGTCTCACGCAAGTTCCTTTCAAACAAGCAAACAAAAAAAAGATAGGAGCTAGAATGCCAGAGGAATATTTGAGAACTTGCAGACTTTGGGCTGAATTTGGAAAGGGATAAACAAGCAAACAAGCGCGCTTTATGGAGCTCCATTCTTACTAGGATCACCCTCTGGCTGCCGGGGCCAGTGTTTGGCCCCTCTGGCCTCTCCGTGGGCCCTGCCCATGGCTCTGGCTCATGGAGCCTCAAGGAGGCCTCTGACCATCCTGCTGGCTGGCCTGCCTGGGCTCCACGCCCCCTTGCCACCTCTCCCCCATCTCCCTCCCTGCTAGGCTTCGTCCTTGACAGTGTTGCTGGATTGCCTTTTGATTTAGAGGAATATATATATTTATAAAATCAAATAAAGGTTTTTCTCCTGAAAACCTTGATTTTGGACATCCAAAGCATTGTCTTTCATGACTCTTGAATTCTTGGAAATGGGCTTCATGTTCAGCGCTAAAGTATCTGAGCACAGCTCCTTCCCCTTGTGTATCCCTGGGCCCAGTCCTACCCCTCTCTAGCGGGAAGGGGCCCTGTGGCTGGGGAGGAAGAAATGTGAAAAAAAGAGGGAGAGTGCTCTCTCTCTCTCTCTCTCTCTCTCTCTCTCTCTCCAACACGCACACGCTCCTGACACTCAGCAGTGCCTGGCAGGTGCGCACATGTCTTCCACAAACTGTAAGAACCCGAGGGCCTTCTGTCTGCCAGCTGTTGATGGGCCTGTCAAGCATAGCTGACAGCTCCAAGAGAGGCACCTCAGAAGAAAGACCTGGTGATCTTACCACTGAAAACCTTTTAGAACACTGTTCTACTTAGACACGCACTGAGCTGTCATGAGTCAAGTAGACTCCATGGCCATGTTCCTCAGCTGGGAAACCTTCTCCTTGAGTTCACTCCACACCTCCTCTGGACCTTTCCTGACAATCATTCTTCATTGAGTCCCTTTCTGGCCACCCCTTCTGCCAACACCCAATCTTTTTTTCCTCCCTGCTTTTTTCCTCCAGTATATGTTGGACTGTTAAGCTCAAGGTCAGCAGTTGAAAGCCATCAGCCATTGTGGAGGAGAAAGATGAGGGCCTCTACTCCCATAAAGGGTCACAGTCTTGGGAACACACAGGGGCAGTGCTGCTCTGTCCTATGGGGTCGCTGTGAGTCAGAATGGATGTGATGGCAGTGAGTTCAGCTTGGGTTTGAGTATATTTCCCTGTCAATGGCTAGAGTTTATGAGAATGTGCACACTGTGAATATAGATATGCATCCTGTAGTCTTTTCTTGTTATTGGCAGTAAACTTAGAGCCTAGACCACTGTCTGGCACATAGTAGGTGCTCAAAAAATGTTTACACCAAAAGTGCTAATAGGCCTGGGACTCAGAAGGCTTGGAGAAGAAAAGGATTCCCAGCAGATGTGACAGACTGAGAGCACAAAGACCAGGACACCTCAATGCACGGTCAAGTCCACTCTGACTCCTAGTCTACTACTTGGCATTCCAGGCCAGAAGTCCTTGCAGAAGGAGCTAGATCTCTGCAGTCTCTTCTTCTCCCATGGAGTGATAGCTGCATAAGAGCTGCTGGCCCAACAATTAGCATCATGCCTAATCTATAGAGCCACTGGGCCTAAACCTAAACCAAGCAAACAACAATAACAAATCGCACTGTGTCAACTCGGACTCACTATAAGTCCAGAAAGCAGAGCACCTTTTCTTACAGTGGGTTTCTGATGCCGCACATCTTTATGGGAGTAGAAAGCCTAGTCTTGCTCCTGTGGAGCCCCAGGTAGGTTCCAACAGCTGACCTGTGGTTAGCAAGTAGCTCAACACATTGTCCCCTATGCCAGCTATGTCCCCTATTCCAACTAACCTAAAGGCTAAGAAGAACATTCCATGAAGCCCACTAGCATTTGAGTTGAGAATGGGGGGCACAAAGAACTAGGACATTGTTGGGATTGGAGAACAGAGGGTGAGTGGGGACGTCCTGAGGAAATAACGATAAAACCTGACTTTAAATTACTCAAAAAGTGCTGGGAAGTGTTCTGATTTTCTCAACAGCCCTGAGAGAGAAGCACTATAAAAATCTTCAGATTACAGATGAGGACCTCCATGCTGGGTTAGTTTAGGTAACTTGACAACACTACGAGTCTGGGCAGCACAGTTAGACTTCAGACCTTTGGTTCTAGACCCTATGGTGGTTTTAACCTCTAAGGATGACCATCTCTAATAGAAGGGACAGGAGGGACTAGTTTAGATTCCTGGGAGAGAGTAGGAAGGTACAGGCGGACCATCTCCCCGGGTGATTCTCCCAGACTGCCCCTTGTTACATTCTCAGGGCTTGTCAGGTAAGAAATGAGAGTAGCCTGAGTAGCAAATGCTTGATCCTTAGTTCCATTCTCTCCTTTCTAGTCAAATGGGGAAAACCACTCTACACCATACGGGTTTGACCAGGTACTGTCAGACCCCATCTAAGTCTACCATAAGCTTGTGATTCTGCTGGAAGGATGGGTTCTCTCAAAGAGGGTTAACTGGGTCATTAGTAGTGCAGTGTGGGTGGTTTTTTCAACCTTGACTTTCCACCAGAGCTACCTGGGGAGCTTTATAAACCTAATTGCCCAAGCACACCTGACCAATTAGCATCAGCATCTCTTGGGATAGGACTCCAGTATTTTTGAAAGCTCCTCAGGGAAGTCCACTGTGCAAGCAAGTTTGAGAACTACTAGCTCCTTGCTCTTCAAGATGGGTCAGAGACCACTAGCCATCATCTTCTGGGAATCTGTTAAACATGTAGAGTCTCAGTCCCCTCCCAGGCCCTACTGGCTTAAAACCTGCGTTTAATATGGTGACTCCTGTCCCCACAGAGGTTTGAGAAGTCCTGATCAATCACGTGCTTCCCAGCCACCCATGGCTTGTTGTGGTTTGCTGTCATAAATCAGCCCCCAACTTATGACATCATATGCTATGGGACCAAACACTGCCATGCCCAAGATCATTTGACTATTGTGATCCCTAGGGTTCCCACTGGCTGATTTCTGAAACTAGATATCCCTAGTCTACCTATATCTGGAAGTTCCTGTGAAACCTGTGCAGTATCCTAGCAACACATTACCCTCCACTGGCAGGTGGGTGGCAGCTCTGCCTGAGGTAAGTTGGCCAAGAGTTGAATCTGAGTCTCCTGCTTGAACAGGCAGAATTCTACTGCTGGATCACCAGTGCCCTCAGTCACTTCTAGTTGATTATATTTATTTTAATTAGAATTAGGTATCATTTAAATTTTACTTCCTCAGTCTTACTAGCCACATATGACTACCATATTGGGCAACACAAATAAAACTTTTCTAGCATAGCAGAGAGCTCTGTTGTGCAGTGCTGCTCTTAAACATTCTGAAAAAGGATGTGAGGAAATGGTGTGGGTATCTTGGCTGACCTCTGACTCCAGACAAGAGTAGGAGAAGCCAAATCCCCACCAGCCAGAGTTGATTTCCATAAGACATCACACTGTGCCTCCAACTTCCTTCACTTACGATACCAACTGGCCCTAGAAGGCATGTTACTTCTTTGCAGATTTGACAATTCACTGCAGTGGCCACCCAGGACTCATGGACAATACTCACAGCTATGGGGATTTATAAGGGAAGCTAAGAGGTTTATAAATCAGGATCAGAAACTTTAAGAATATAATTCATTTGTCTACAGATCCTCTTTCAGCCACGCGTACAGTCATGTCTCTCTCTCTGGGCCTCAGCCTTTGCCACATGGTCTCTTGGCATCTTCACTGCTTGGGCAAGTATTATCAAAGCTCCCAAAGGACCCTCTATTCTGCAAACCGGCTTCCTGCCTGACGGCACTCGGCTTTCCTCACGTGGTGGGCCAGGAACCCTCAGCTCTGTCCACGGGCTTTGGCTGCTTCGCTGCGCTCTCACAGTCTCAGCACTGCATGTCCGCTACCTCTTCATGAAGGGACCTTGCCAGGCTTCATTCCTGGCTCTCCTCTCTGCGCAGACACCTGAGATGGCTCACTTAATACCCAGCAGAATGCTAAAATGGACCAAGCCACAAGTTAGAGTCTTCTATAATGTATTTGCATGCTCCCAGCCAGGCATTTTGTGGGTGTTACAAAGGCTATGACTAGAAGAGCCAGCCATACCAGTGACTTCTGTTCATTGTAAAGTGGCAAGCCACCATGGTCTTTATTGGATGCTTACTAGCATACAGATAGGCAGGCATTGCTAAACTCTCCAGGGACAATTTCAGCCAAGCATACAAGGGAATATATGCATCTATGAATTATTTTCTCTCCAAATGAGGTAAATAAAGCAGACAACTCCATCTTCTTGAGCCCTAGGTAAGAGCAGATGGGGGTGGGGGTGGTGGAAAACACATGGGAGAGAACAGAAAAGAGTATTGAGAAGCAACTTAATTTCCAGTGTGGGAACAGAATGGTCCCCACCCTCCCCCAGCAGTCTCAGGTGAGCTAGCAGAAATGTGCATGCCGCTCTTCATGATTCAGAAGCATACTTGGCCACCAGTTGTGACTGATTTGTGATTCCAGGTGCAAATATGAAAAGTGGGCTCTTTGTCAGTAAAGAATTGCCAAGCTAGCATGTGACAAGGCTCTGGGTTTAGGTGGTCTTTCTTTGGAGAGTGGGTTTGAAGGCAGGCATTCAGGTCCTCCAATCAAACCTTCATTTGGGAGTGATACATAGTGGACAAGTCAGAGGCAACATACCTGGGGGAAAGCCTCTATCCATGTGTACAGCAACGTTGCCAGCTGATGAGCAGCTGGGCCAGTGCCCAGTGAGGGGATTGTGAATCAGCTTACACATGCTTTTGGGTACTCTCCTTCCAAGTCACCATGGCTCAGAGTAGGTAGAAAAGCAAGGAAGCAAAATGAGAGAACGTGTCAACAGGAGAATTGATCCTCTGAGCGCTACCCAAAGCATTGGGACATGTTAGTGACCAAGGGTTAACACTTGTTAACACAGCCAACTAATAATACTTTTTTTTGGAGGAGTTTTGTGATTGCTTTATGTAGTTGGTCAAAGCAAGTTTCACCACCCCAATTAGAGGTGAATAGAGATTCCTACCCCCCAAGGGTCACATAGCTAGCAGCTGAACAGGTCTTCAGAAAGGCACTTATTCATTCATGATACTGTACTGTGTCCAGTTTAGTGCCCTGGGAATGATGCTTCTTTGGGTTCTGCTTTGATGGAGCTTAGATTCTGGAGAAAACTGATGGATTTAAATTTAAAAAAAGAGATGAGGAAAATTAATAAATGATTAATAAAATAATAAATAAAAGAAATAAATCACAAATTCTGGTGATGTCAATTACCAATGAAGAAAATAGCCAAAAAAAAATCAAATGAAGAAAATAGCCAAAAAAAAATCAAACCCAAAGAACTGAAGAGAGAAGAACTGGGGAAGTGATGAGGTTACCTGATCAAGTGGCTTGTGTATGTATATTTGAAGAGGAGACATTTATATTTAAATTCCAGGAAAGAGACTCCAGACAAGGCAAGAGAAAGAAGAACATTCTAGGCAGGCAAGCTCTTGTATTACCTGGGCACACAAGGGAGATTTGTGTACCTGGTGCCCAGGAGAAGCGTTGAGAATTGCTTTAGAGGAGGACATCAAGCTACTTGACACATCTTCGAAGGGCAATCAATTCTGCCAACCCCATTCCAAGAGTCTCTGCAATAGGTAGCATCAAGAGGATGGTGGAAAGATAGACCTGAAACATGGACAGGGTTTCAAATGATGGAGATTCTTAACTGGGTGTCCTTGAAAGTTGTAGTATAAGTTAATCATGCAGAATGGGAAAAGTGTAGTTAATATTCACAGGTAAGAGACTGACAAAGGGACACAGAGACTTCAGTGGTTTGACTTGAACCTTTCTATGTTGGTTGGGAAGTTACTCATTTCTGTATTCTTTTTGAAGCATTATTACCCTGAGGCTGGATCACACAAACCCTGAGGTCCAAGGCTGTCAGTTTGCTGCACTGTGGAAACATAATGTTGCTGTGATACTGGAATCTATGCTACTGATTGCTCCAATATGAGCAATGCCAGCAGAAGTCAGCAGATTTCAGTGGAGCTTCCAGACTAAGAAAGTCTAGTAAGAAAGGACTGATGATTTACTTCCAAAAATAAGTTCGCTGGTCCTCACAAAGATTGCTTACAAAAATAAGGCAATGAAAAGCTTATGGATCACAACAGAATATTGTCTAGCATGCTTTCTTTATACATGTCATCATATGGGATTGAAAGTCAAGGGCCAGTGAGCATGAAAAGACCTCTGAAGAGATGGATTAGCATAATAGGCACCAACATGGACTAGAATATATCACTGATATGGAAGATGATACAGGACCAGGCCACATTTCTTTTAGTTGTACAGAAGGCCAACTTGATAAGAGTCTGTTGCTCTCTCTCGACACTCACATATGTGTTAAGAGAGAGCTTTATATAAAAAAGTAATTATATATTAAGAAAACATCTGAGTACAGTCCAGATTAAGTCCATCAATCCAATATTAGCCCTTAAATCTGGCATTAAGCCAAAAATCACCCTTCACACTCACATAGTCACATGCAATGAAGCATAAGGCAGAAAGATCA